>JASFDD010000395.1:7139-19046 GCA_036937055.1 Nidula microcarpa | reverse complement strand
CAGTGTATGTAGACTCTACATACAGTATACATACACTAGGTATACCAGAAGTGTAGGTTACATAGAGTATACATAGACTATATGTATATATGTAGAGTATATGTATAGTCTACATATACCTGTGGGGGAGTGCAAAGTACTGGGCTTAGCCATGTTGGTTTCATCTGGGTTCTGGATGCTGGTGCTATATTCAGTGCTGCTGTGCTCCAGGTTCTCCTCTATGTTAGCTAGCCTGCTTTCCCCTGTACTTAGGGCTTTGTCATTGTACTTTATCCTGTTGTAAGATGTGGTTCTTCCCTAGTGTTTAGGTGTAGATCTGCCTAGGGTATATCACTATCAAAAGAGGAGAGTGTCCTGCACTACAACTGAATACAAATTCTGGTAACCTGAAGTAGTAGTGTGCTCAGCCATGTCCTAGGCTCCAAGAAAGAATCAAAATAATATGGAAAAGCACTGGAAACAACACAAGCCTGGAGGGTAAATACTACTAAACATTCAATCTCTAGCAGAGATGTCCAAGATGTGAGCAAACCAAAGAACTAGTTAACTATTCATCTAAAAATAGAAACCAGGAGAGAGATAAAAGCCTGAGGGCAAGGAAAGAAAAGAACAACAGGGATTCTGCCCCTGTTCTCTTGCAAAGCAACCCACAGTGAAGAGCCTGTCAGTTCCTGCCAACACTAAGTCAGAGGATATGAGCCTGTCTCTGTTTGGTTTAGAAATTAGATAGTCTAGCTAGAGCTAGCATTCTGAGAGCAAAAACTACCTATATATTATCTTTTAGAGGGCAAAGGACTTGACTCAAGGCAATTGAATTTCTAGGACCAGGTCCTAAGTGTTGGAAGTTAGATTGAGAAGTCTGAGGGACACGAAGACCATCACTTAGACTTAGCTAGTTCGAAAAGTGCAATTTCAGGAGAAAGGAATCTTTGCCCTAAGACAGAAGGAAGATCACTGTCTGTAGGATCATAAGGGAGAAGAAGACCATCACTACTGGTTTAGAGAGTTCATTCAAGTTATAAGGGAAGGAAGACCACCCTTAGAAATTTATGAAGTCATATTAAGGAGGACCATCTCCACTCATACACTAAGTTGGTCTTGGAAGTTCTGGAGTTAGAAAGACCATCTCAACAAGCCAGTAGCTAGATCAAGGGAAAGGAAGACTATCTGCTCTTGCTAGCTAGAATACTTTGTGGCTTCTCTACAGCATCGCTGTGTTCCACAGTTACTTCACAGCACTGCTGTGCTTTACATCTTTACAGCATTCCTGTGTAGCATAGCCTTTCCTAGTAGTATATAATGTCCTGTAGTTTCTCTCTTGAATAGCAGTCTTTCCCCACCCTTATTCTGTGTCAGTGTTAGTGTCAGTGTCTGAGTCACTTCCACATATCTCTTCTCTTTGCTCTTGTCCATCCTCCCCTCTACTCTGCTTTCAATAGAAGCAACAGGATTGATGGTGCCTGGTCTAGTGGCATAGATAACATATCTTGTTGGATGAGGATCTTGGTCTTGGTCTGTGGGTCTCAATTCCTGCTCTCTTTAATTGAGTAGAGGTAGAGGGCTCTCCTGCTGGAGGGGCAGCATCAACTCAGATGGGGAATTCTCAGGTTCCAGAGGGGTACATGAAATGGTAAGGCATGGGTTTCTTTACTATGATATTCTGTGGTTTAATATGCTCCCATAATCTGTGTTGAACTGCTGATTTGAGAGCTTTGTCCATGTCTCATTCTTGGGCTTTAATGCATGCTCTCATACCAGCAACCTGTTTTCATTGCAAGTATAACATGTGGACAAGAAATTGGATCTGGCTACATGTCTGGCTACATGGATGTCCATGTTTTTGGAGTCAATTATATTTCTGCATGGTTGAACAATGGACACAAAAGTTGGGGTAGTCTGAGCAGATGGGGCAGTAGCAAAGGTGGTCAAAGAGGTCTGAGTGTTAAAATACATGATGGTTTCTGGGGATGTAGACAAGTGCTGTGATGTGTTGTCTGGTTTCTACAGTAATTGATTCTTCCCTTTATATCCCTTTAGGATAACCAGAGAGTTCCAAAGATTGGATTCCACAAGCCATTCATTTGAGGCAGTAGGGTATCCAACCCACTTCACAAGGTATTTCAGGCCTCTGCCTCATTTCTGACGTCCCATGATTACTTTGATTTCATATTCTTCTGCTCTATCAACTAGGTCAGGAGGGGGTTCAATGAATTTTGGTCCATGTGCTTTGTTTTCTTGATATAGTGTGAAAAGCCCTGCATGGAATACAGGGTGGATACACTATTGTTCTGGAAGCTTCAGCTTGTATGTCAGGGGTCTGAGTATGTGGCTGATGATGAAGGGTTCTTCATGTTTTGGGGAAAGCTTTCTTGTTTGATATGGAAGCCTGAGGTTCTTTGCTTCTAGCCACACCTTCTGTCTGACAGCAAGTGGTTCAAAGTTCTTCCAGTTCCATTTTGAGACCATTTGCTGAGCAAGCTCATGCAATGCTGTGGCTTCTTCTCAGGCTCATTTCAGGGTGTCCATGTGTTGTTCCACACTGGGAATGTTTGTTCAATCAGTAATTCCAGGAATAGATTTTGGATTGTACCCCATAATGAGGAAGAATGTGTTCATTTTCTTGCTGAGTGTTTGCAGTTATTGTGAGCAAATTCTGCCATAGGAAACAGGTTTTGCTTGGTTTCCTAATTGTTTGAGCAGAACATTTAAATGTAGACTTCAACCTCCTGTTTGACTTGTTCTGTTTTGCCATCTGTCTGAGGGTGGTATGCCATGCTCATTACAAGCTTGATTCCAAGGAGCCTTCCTAGCTCTTGGAAGATGTTGGCAGCAAATTGGAGGACCCTGTCTGAGAGAATTTGCTGTAGGAGTTTGAATTGTTAGTATCCATTGTTTGGGATCAGGTTTTCTATTCTGAGTGTGTTGATCTTCTTGTTGCAAGAGATTAAAATCACTGTCAAGAACTCATTCCAGATAAAACCTAGAGTTGCTGGGCAAGTAATAACTTGGGAGGAGAAAAGGAAAGTAACTGGAGGCTCTGGTAATATCTCCAGAAATGTGTTCTAGTGCTACATTGAAGAGAGGGATCAGAATGGACAGTGGCTTCAGCTTATGTGCTGTGCCCTCTTTGTTTCTAATGTCCAATTTACAGATTACAATTAGCAAAGTTGAATAGAGGTAAGGGATTGCAAACTCAGCTTCTTGACCAGATATTGGTCAGGAGAAATCTACAGAGACCATATATTTAGTGCAAGAGCTATAACATTGATGAGAGGAGATTGAGAGTGTGTGAAGAGTGATTGAGGATGTCAGAGGTAGCTTTACCAGTGAGGATGAACTGGTAGTGGTAAAGTAGCAATTAAAAAACTGAAGTACTATGGCACATTCAAGGTACTTGAATACTAAGAAATGTAACTACCCAGAGTAATACCACCAAGTACTAAATCATATTAAGTGAAAAGGAGAAGTAAGTGGGTCAAACAAAAGAGAGCATATGACAATAGTAATTAAATGTTAACACAGAGGATACACTGATAGTAGACTAGTGTCTGTGGCTGAAACATATGTAATCAAGAAATGGAAATAGACTGGAGTAAACCTGAGTAAGCCAGAGATGATGCAGGGGGTTGTGTCATATCCACAATTTCTTCCAACAATTTCTGACATTCTGCATCATCTTCTGATATACTTCTGACTATTTCTGCCCATTTCCATTCTCACTTATCTCCAAACTATTTTCTTGATCCTATGACTCTTACCTATACAATACCATTACTATGAACACTTCCACTCAGATATGTTTCTGCTTCTGCTTCTGCTACTTCTATTATGTGTCAAGGACTCTTATTATTCCTCATCTCCATAGTGTTGCTACTTCCATTTTCATTATTACAATTAGCAATACTAGTATTTAAGTAGTTCAGTTCTGTACCTTAGTCTCCAATTCAAATATTGACTAAGATCCTAGCTAGTCTTCCAACTAAGTTCTAAGTCTCATTCACTTTCTGACTCCTTTCCAACTTCCCTTCCCGTTGACTTACATTGACTAGTCTTACCTTGCTCTTGACACTAGACTTAGTCTCTAGTTGTCAATTCCCCAAGTCACCTCGACAACTTTCCAACCCCATGGTACTTTCTCCTGACATGTGGACCACATTCAAGTTAGAATCCACAAGAACTGGAAGGGTGCAGCACATAAGCTGAAGCCAACAGTTCTTATCTGTAGTGTTACAGTTGGAAACCCTTCTAATGTACTTCTGACATTTTCTGATGTAGCACTATCATAACCTACATCCTCTAGTTCCTATTCACCTTTGGGAACAAGTCTTGACAGGTTGGGAAAGCATCAAGATTGATTGGAAGCTCAATTAGGAGCATGTGGGTGGTAATTGTGAGCAGGATATGACAATCACCCCCTTTATAGATGAGTGGTCAACCATGACCAATATGGAGTCATCTCTGTTGTAATTGGGTAAGTATGTGACAAGGTGGATATGTCTCTGTTGGTGCTGCAATTGGTGTTATCAGAGGTGCCATGGGTGTGTATTAACTTTCATTTGTTTACAGGCAGTGCATCCTTCAATAAATTTCTTGATAAAGGTGTACATACCTGGCCACCAGTATTCATTTTTAATCAGTTTGAGGGTTCCATATTGTCCTGGATGTTCTGCTGGTTGTGAATTGTGATACTGTTTTACCAAGTTCCTTGGGAGTTCTTCATTGAGTGGTACATAGCACTCATCTCAAAAGAATAATATGCCATCTTCAATTTTCCACTCTGAGAGCACATATTCGATTGGGGGTATCCCACCTGTCTTGAGGGCATTCATTGCATCTGTCATGAGGTTGTCCTTCATAGTGCTTCTGCAATGATTCCATGAAGTTCAGTGACAATTACTTTGATAAATAAGTGGTCTGGGAGCATGACAACATCTTTGCTGTCTGTTTCTTCATCAAGGCTGAGATCTTCTTGTCCTGACAGGGCATCCAATTGCACCATCCTTGATCCTGGGACATGGATTAAATTGAGATCAAATACTGATAAGAATAGATTCTAATGTGCTTTGCATCTATTCAATTACTGTGCTGTACAGAAGTATGTCAGGTTCTTGTGATCTGACAGGGTCATTATTAGGGACTGGCACAGGCTGGTCATTTCCATGGTAAAACCATAATTTTAGTTACTGGTACTATTTGGTACAGAACCATGGAAAATCCAGTAAACCATGATTTTCCAGAACAACCAGCTCCCTAATAAAGATTTGTCTGAGTTTTAAGTCCAAACAAAATAAATGTATATGAATAGGCAGTTTGTGGTGCATGATACCATGTGAAATGATGTTGCAGTGATCACAATCTGTGATATTTTTCTGTTGCAGTGCATCCCTGTGGGAAAGTGCTTAAACACACCACTCATTAAACAGGATTTGAAAACACCCAAGCAGCCTCAAACTAGGGCACTATTTATTGAAAAATCTCTCTATAATTCTCAGATTAAAATTGATATCTATGTGAATATAATACTTGAGATGCATTGTGTGTTTTATTAGCCCTTTTCAGCATCAAATGAGTATGTACACAGCTGTTAAATTGTAATATGCACTGCAATGGAAATATCACACTGTGTGATTACTGCAATATCATATCATATGATGTGATGCACCACAAACTGCCTAATATTAGTGATATTCATGATAACTAAGGTGCATCCTAATATCTCACCATTTTACACTGTTCTTCCTCTGATATGTATTGGATTTGGATAGCCTGTAGACTTATAATGTTAAGAAGTAGGTACTGGAAAAAAATCTAAATTTTAGCAGGAGTAGAAATTACAGTATAGCCATTTTCTTTTGAGTTGAGAATTTGTGGTCTGCCATCTCTCATAATGGGGAGCAAATAGGCTGATGGTCAAGACTCATGCCCAAAGGTAAATAGGAACTAGAGGACATAGGTTATGATAGCACTATGTTGGAAAATGTCAGAAGTACTTCAGAGGGTTTCTGACCATAATGCTACAGATAAGAACTGTTGGCTTCAGCTTATGTGTTACATCCTTCCAGTTCTTATGGGTTCTAACTTAAACATGGTCCACACATTGGAAGATAGTACCATGGGGTCAGAAAGTTGTCAGAGACAACTTGGGGGTTTGACAACTAGAGACTAAGTCTAGTGTCAAGAGTGAGGTAAGACTAGTCAATGTAAGTCAACCTGAAGGAAAGTTGGAAGGGAAGTTGGAAGGGAGTCAGAGGTTAGAAAGCAAAGAGACTTAGAACTTAGTCAGAAGACTAGGTGGGACCTGAGCTGATATTTGAACTGGAGACTAGGGTACTGAACTGAACTACTTAAATACTAGTATTGCTAATTGTCATAATAAAAACAGAAGTAGCAACACTATGGAGACAAGGGATAATAAGAGTCCTTGACACATAATAAAAGTAGTGGAAGTGGAAGCAGAAATGTATCTGAGCAGAAGTGTTCATAGTAACGGTATTGTATAAGTACAAGTCATAGGATCAAGACAATAGTTTGGAGATAAGCAAGAATGGAAATGGGTGGAAATAATTGGAAGCATATCAGAAGATGATTTGGAATGTTGGAAAGTGTCAGAAGAAATTGTGGATATGACACTGATATTGAACAGTAATAAAATAAAATAAAATAAAATTTATTGTCAGGTAGGTCAGTTACTTCATAAGAAAAGAATGCACATGCAAAGTGCAAGGTTTATCTAGGAGATTGATGATGAGGAATCAATTATATTGAGCTGACCTACTTTAAAGATGAAGTACTATTTGATAAAAACATATTTCAATCAAGAAGAAATATCTGCACCAATAGCCTGGGTACATAAATGGATCATGTCCATATATAAATGTTATCTGCTTGATTTCCTGGCATGAAAATTTGACTGAATTATTTGAAACTTTGAGGGAGAATATATACAGCTATTATTTATAAGCTGTTAAAATTATAAGTTAAGAGGATAAAACTTGAGTGAGAAAAGTCAACTTCATTGTTTACCCACTGGGCACCATACTGTTACAGTCTTACCCAATATCACACTCTGGTACAGCCTCCCAATGACCCTGGATATGGCAGATATATCCAGATCTTGCCTGATCCAATCCAGAAACTGGCTTATCTGTGGATTGGATATGGATCTGGCATGGTCTGATGTGTGTTAGTCCCTGACATTACCATCCTCTACACCATAATAACCAAAAAAACAAATTTAAACACTTCATTTCATTATATCATATTATTACTCTTTTCAATTGAAAGTCTATTCAGACTTGCTCCCACAAATTCACAAGGTTGTGAGCATACTTTGAGATGAACTGAGACATTACATTTCAAAGTTTTAAGCCACATACATACTACTCCTCTTCAGTACCCAGATGTAAGTATGGTGTGAATATACATTACTGCTATTGCATGATGCAGCCAGCTGATCCTGTTTTGTACAGCAGGGTTTGTCTGTCCCCACTGAAGTCTTGCAAAGTATAACAGGAAACTCATAGGAAACTACAATGGTTTGTGCATAGTATACTAAGTATATCTCTTGGTACCATTGGCTTGACTAAATAGAGGGATGGCACATGCAGAGACATTTCATTGATTTTGATTAAACATTCATCACACTCCATTACACTTTTTGTTTAAATGGACAATGTTTAAACACTAGTGTTACTATATATAGTGTGAATAGCAATAGATGGGTGTCTACATAGCATGTTTAAATGTGTTTAAACAATATAAAAACATTTAAACACTTGTACATAAATTTTGAAAGGCCAACAGCAGGACTTGAACCAAAGACCTTGTGAAAATGACAAAGTAGTAAACACAATGTTATCCACTAAGCCATGGGGACATTACAATATACTAAATAAATTAACTTATGAAACTTACTTTTCTCTGACAAAATTAACTTGTGCTAAATTTTTACAGGACAAGTAAGGCTCTATTCAGCAAAAAAGCTTAGGTTGGGCTTAGCTTAGTTTAGATAGAAATTTGGTAGGGAAAATTTTAAACCCCTGGTTAGTGAAAGTTAGGCCCTAAACTTAACCAAAACACTGTTTGGCAACACTGGGTTAAGGCTGGGTTAAGGTTGCACAGCTGTCACTTCAGCTGTCACTCCCAATCACACATTCTTTCATACACCATCATACACTTCACATCACCTGTCTCGACATATACACACTCCTTTACATAACTTCCTTTTATTTATATTGTGTAATGGCTTGCCAGCAAAAAAGCCCCAGGTCTGACAAAGAGAACAGTGACAACCCTGGCTCAAAAACATGTGGAACATGTGGACCAGCACATCAGTGTGCCAGTTGGAACTCCACTTGCAACACGATGCTTCTCAAGTGTCTCAAAAAGGAACAGGCTGATGGCTGCAAGACCAGTAATGGTGCCTTTCACGATAACACATGGAAGGCTGCAGAGAGGTCACTGGCAGGGACTGAGGTTCATAGTGGAGGGGTAAAGAAGTTGGCAGACAGCTGCAAGTATTGATATGCATTGGTGAACCTTTCAATTGATACTTCCATTAAATTGAACTTACCTTGTAGCAACTCAAGAAATCTTATGTTCAGGTCAAGACTCCATGTGACAGCTCAGGATTCGGTTGGGATGACTCACAGCAGCTTGTTACTGCAACAGAAAAAGTTTGAGAGGCATTTCTCAAGGTAAGTATCTTCACTTTTCTGTTGTAATAGTATCTTTTGAACTCAAATAAATTCCTAGAAATGAAAGCAATTCTCAAAGTGGCATGATACTACATTTTATTTGTACCAAAGCATGTGTGACCTTATTGAAGGGCCCTTTGCCACTGGTGGCAATGCCTTTTGCCCTGGACATGATTATATGCCAGCCTCTTGTGACTCTGACTCTGCAGATGAGTCTGAAGATCTTTCACAACACAGGATCAATCCTGCCTTGCTTGAAGACAAATTGCAGATGAGTGATCCAGCATCTGTATGTTGTGATTCATTCTCTGCTTTGATTTATCTCTCTGACATTTTTGTCAAGTCCAATTATGCTGTCCAGCGAGAACCCGCATCTACACTGACTACAGGTCCTCTGGCCACTCCATTGGCCCCTGCAGCTGTAAATGGTTCCAAACATTCTGCTGACAAGCATCTTGCCTCAGCATCAACCAAACATAGTTGCCAAAATGCTACTGCAGCTGCTGGAATTATTGATATGGTGTCTTCAGTGTGTGAACTCACAACAGCATTCAAAAGCTCTGGAGGAGAAGGATCTCCTGCCTGTCAGACTGCTGCTATCAAGGTTATCAAGGACAATGATGACCTTTCTGAGAATGAGCAGCTCCAAATTTTCAAAGTCATTTGCAAGGATGTTTCAGTTGCAGATTTTAGCTATGAAGAACATGGAGAAGCATACTCACTATATTCAAAGTGAGCTCAGTGATCTTTAAATTAGTCATTCTTTTTACTCTCTCCATGATATCTATCATACTAGTACAAAAGTACATATACCCTCTGCTTGTTCTTACTTCATAATATCTATCATACTAGTACAAAAGTACATATACCCTCTGCTTGTTCTTACTTCATAATATCTATCATACTGGTACAACAGTACATATACCCTCTGCTTGTTCTTACTTCATAATATCTATCATACTAGTACAACAGTACACATACCCTTTATACACCACCTCTGACCTGTAGTTCCTTGATGTAATCTGCCCACATCTCCTTCACAACTTCATCATGTTTTGCACTTGCACATGCCTTCTCTGCTGCAGAAATATGCCCTCCAAGATTTTCAGGTGTAATCAGAATCTCATGATGGTGGGTAGAATTATCAAAGTTGCTATCATCTAGATCACCATCACCTGTAGTGAGGTCATCAGGATCCCAGGTATGGACAAAGTTGTGGAGGGCTGCAATAGCTGCTGGAATCTTGGACTGGACTCGAAGTGAATATTCTGCTGCAGCAGCCATCAGGTGAAATCATCTCTTGCAAACACCAAAAAATTGTTCAATGACATTTCAGAGGGAGGCATGCCGGAGGTTGAAAAGTTCTTGGTAATTTGCAGGTCTAGAATAGAGGAAATACAATCAATGATTTACTCAGTTATGTTCATGCAACAAAAAATTGCTGTAGATTTGCCTGTTCCCACTCTTTCAAGTGATATCAAACACCATGGTAGGGTACAAGCAGTGAATTGCACAATGGAAAACCAGTATCTGCAAGATAATATGTACCAGGTTCAATTACAAAATCATCACAATGAGCTTCATCAAATATCCTTGAATCAGCTGCACTTCCTTCCCATCCGGCAAGGATATAGCAAAACTGCAAACAAAACAAGCAAGCTGCCAATAGGTTGGTGGATATGAATCCTTTCTGGCTCTGAAATCTGGCCATATCAAACTTCAACACAAAGGCATGGAGAAGGGATCCATCAAGGGCACCACAGTATCCTGAGAAGTATGGAAAGAATTTGGGATTGTTTCAGATTTCAGGTGGGACCTCATTCGCAGGAAGGCAAACATAATGGCAATAGAATTTTTTCAAAACAAGCATATTGAGTACACAGTGAAAGTATCTAAAATTCTGTGAGATGCTGGAATGGAAAGATGTTGAAATCTGATATAACTCACTTTGACATAGTGTCTCCACTGTGCTGAAAATGCTCCTGCATCTCTGCATTTCCTTGTCCTGTCTGTGCAATACAAAGGAAGATAGCAAGCTGTTCTTCTGATGAAACCCATCTGGTTGGGCACAGCCATGTCCTTGTCTCGAGTTCTCTGACCAGCTTTTGAAAGACATGCCACTGCATACCCATTGCTCTCCAAAAGCAAAGAGGATGTCCTAGTAAGTCCAACCCGGTTATAATTGATACCTGTCTCAGAAGGAAATAAGAAAAGAAATACCAGTCAGTAGCTCATCAACCCAACCCTGGCCTGTTAGAATTGATGTATGCATTGGTTTTTTATCAAGGAAGGGGGCAATGTGGGAGAAAGCAGTTGCAATACTCCCAACAGCTCCCAAGATACAAATAGCAGCTTTCCAGTGCTTTTCTTCACATATTTGACAGGAAGTAGGGCATTGATTTTGCACTGTGGACTTGGACAAGCTACCATGACAGGTCCGCACCACATTTTTGCGCAAATAGATGTGATAAAACTTGAAATCTTTCAAAGATCTCTTATCTCTGGAAATTAATTGGGTTGAGTGACTCATTGTGACTTGTTGTGACTAACTGTGACTAAACCTGTCCTAACTTGTGGTGTGGGTTAACAAGTTTTCCAACTAGACCTAACCTCCCTAAACTAAGCTAAGCCTGACCTAAGCTTTTTTGCTGAATAGGGCCTAAGTTTAACAAGTAAAGTAAAAGCTTATGTAACTTTGTTGATGAACAAATAAATGCATAATTGTCTTCTATGGTATTGATTCCCATTTAAACTGTTTAAATAAGAGCATAAGCTACATTATAAGCAACCTGCCTTGTTGGACTTAGCAAAATTTTGGATGCTAGAACATTTCACCTGGTGTGATATCTCTTATGCACATGAGCAACAGTGTAGATCAACACCTTCCTCGGTTGAAATTACTGTGGAAATTTACCACCCAGTAAACATTATCAACCTGAACTCTGGATTCAAATGTCATGCAAAATTCACAAATAAATAGTAAAGAGATTATCACCTAGTCTCTCAAGGACTCTGAAAACTGACTGCTCCATAGCATTTGATGCTGTGGGGCATGCAACAGATTCTTCACCCCATGTGAAGTACTATGCCAGGAAACACACATTAATCCAACTGAGCCAAAAGTATACTATGATTGGTTACATAGAGTGCATATTTCGATATTTACAAAAATTCTAAATCATAGCTTTGGGGGGGGGGGGGGGGGGGGGGG
>JASFDD010000394.1:0-19075 GCA_036937055.1 Nidula microcarpa | reverse complement strand
CAATGACTTTGTTAAAGCCAACTTCAGCTCCAAGGTATTTCTACCCACAGTCTTACTGGTTTTGTTCACTATCACAAGTAATCCAAATCTTCTAAGTTTGCATGCTAGGCAACAGAATCCACAATACCATGGTGAAAAAAATCCAAGCCACTGGTTGGATCAAGGCACTGGCAAGGGCACTCAGACTCAAGTTAGGCAATAATTTTGAAACTCTATCCTGTCAAGAAAGAAAAGCTCCAAGAAAAATTACAACCTATATCCCACTCTGAAATCAAACTTATTCTTACTATCCCCAGATAGTGCTGTTTGTGAAGACATGAATTGTGCACCACAAGCATTGCATCAGATTTCCCCACCAAGAGATATAACAAAAGTGACCCTAATCAAAGGCTATGAAATATTCAAAAAAATTTCACTTCTCACTGGGCATGTCAAGAACTTGTTTCCAGGTAAGACCTAGAGTTGCCAGGCAAGTAATAACTTGGGAGGGGCAAAGGGAAGTGACCAGAGACTCCAGTGATATCTCCAGGAACATGTTCTAGTGATATGTCAAAGAGATGATCAAAATGGACAGCAGCTTCAGCTTATGTCCTGTGCCCCCTTTGTTTCTAATGTCTGATTTACAGATTATTATTAGTAAAGTTGAACAGAGATAATAGATCACAAACTCAGCTTCCTGACTGGAGGTTGGTCAGGTAAAATCTCTGAGAACCAGAGATTTAGTGTGAGAGCAATAACAATGATGAGGGTGAAAAGGAGATTGAGTCTGTAGAGTAGAATGACAGTAAAATTGTTTTGCTGTCCCACAGACTGGTCACTACCTCTTAAGTTTGTTGGGGGCAAGTCTGAAATGAGATGTTTATTCGAAAATGCGATACAAAATGCACAAGGTAAGATAAAGTGATGTCTGACACTATGCTAGCTAGATAAAGTGAATGGTCTTCCTTTTCACTTATCTAGCTATAACTCTTTGAGATGGTCTTCCTGTCTCTAGAGCTTGCAAGGTCACTTCGTTCTAAGTGTAGATAGGTTTCTTCTCAAATATAAATCTCTCAAATCTACCAGGGTGGTCTTCCTTCCCTTATAGATGCTAATGTTCTCTCTGAAAACTAGGTTGGAATGGTCTTCCTTTCCCTCTTTAATTCCCCAAAGCACAGTGGTCTTCCTTCTGCCTTTGGGTGAAGATTCCAGGAGATGGTCTTCCTTTCCCCTGAAATCGCACTTTTTACTAATTAAGTCAAAAAGGGATGGTCTTCCTGTCCCTTAGGCCTCTCAAATCACTTAAACACTTCTAGGACTTAGTCCTTAACTTCGTTATATGGTACTCAGTTCGTCTCTCTCTTATATTAAGGTATAGGGTGGTTTTCTGTCTCAGATTACTAACTCTAGCTAGTACTTCTAACTTCAAAACTGAACCGGAATACGCTCATATCTCTGACTTAGCGTGGCAGGAGCGGACAAGCTCGTCACTGCGGAGTGCGTTGTGAGAGAACAGGGGCAAAATCCCTGTTACTTTCTTCATCCCTTATCCTCGAGCTTTTATCTCCTCCTGGATGTCTATTCTTAGCTTATTTCTTGACCCTATTTTTGGTTTGCTCGTATTTTGGGCATCGCTTACTAGCGATTGCATGTTTATTCTTATTTATTCTCTGGGAAGGTGTTTTGCCAGTGCCTTTCTCTTCTATTTCGCTCCCGTCTTTGGAGCCTGACTAACATATCTGACACTTCATTCTTTTGTGTTTATCTTCTGTCTGTGTCTAGCTGGCTTCTTACTTATGTATCATAGACTTGTATATCCCATTTATTATTATTCTACTTCCTGCCTGTCAGTGGTTAGCCATACAGTCTTCTTTCGTACGAGGTTCCACTTATGTTTCTTTTTCTCCTTTTGTGTGTGACTGTTAGGGCTCGCTTCTGAAGCCAAACAAAGCATCACCGTTGTCTCGGTTTGGCTGCACTATAGCCTCTCTTGGTCACGGTTTAGCCATATCAGTTGCATCCGGTTCCTGATGCCGGTGCTATATTGAGCGTGGCTGTGCTCCGCGTTTTCCCTCGTTCTAGCTAGCTTGTGCTCCCCAGTACTTAAGACTTCATTATCAGACTCTATCCTGTATTTTTGCAGATCTCCTGGATGTTACAGTCATTGTATACCTTGATGATATTCTCATTTATTCTGACAACCTCTCTCAGCACAAGAAACATGTTCAGGAGGTGCTCCAGTGTCTCTGGCAACATGGGATATATGCCTGTGCTGATAAATGTGAATTCCACTCAGACTCTGTCAAGTATCTCAGTTATACCTTGTCTCTGGAGGACCTGAATATGGCCTCCTCCAAAGTTCAGACTATACAGGACTGGCCAGAACCAAGGAAAGTGAAAGACATACAGTCTTTCCTAGGTTTTGCTAATTTCTACCATCATTTCATTGCTAACTATTTGGATATTGTGGCACCACTTATTCTCTGAGAATTTCAGGGAAGCTTTCAATGAACTCAAGAAAGCTTTCACCACAGCTCCTATTCTCACCCACTATGCCCCTGACACTCTGCTTATTGTGGAGACCAATGCCTCAGACTATGCTCTCAGCATGATACTCTCTATCCTCCAAGAGGATGGTGAAAATTCATCCTGTTGCATTTCACTCTAGGACTTTTACTTCACCAGAACTGAATTATGATACTCACAACAAAGAACTCCTCACCATCTTCAAGGTGTTTTGTGTATGG
The DNA here is from genome assembly GCA_036937055.1 of Nidula microcarpa. Classification (NCBI taxonomy): domain Eukaryota; kingdom Fungi; phylum Basidiomycota; class Agaricomycetes; order Agaricales; family Nidulariaceae; genus Nidula; species Nidula microcarpa. The sequence goes on along the minus strand of JASFDD010000394.1, from coordinate 16,349 downwards.
CAACATTACCTTGAAGGTTCTGCTAAACCTGTTGATTTTGTCACAGATCACAAAAATCTTGAGCATTTTGCTACTACAAAGGTCTTGACTTGTTGTCAAGCCTGGTGGTTTGAATATCTTTCACAGTTCAACCTGGTTATATGCTTCTGCCCTGGACACCTTGGAACAAAACCTGACTCTTTAACTAGATGATGGGACATCTACCCAAAAGGAGGAAATAGCAACTATGCTCAGGTTAATCCACATAATTTCCAACCAGTATTTACTAATGAGCAATTGGCTTCATCCCTACAAGCCATGATTCTGGTATCTCTGGTTCTCCAGGGTGCTATTATCATGGACATTGAACTCCTCCACAACAACATTCTTTCCACCCAATCCTCTGACCCAATCACTTCTACCCATTTACCTATTCCCTCCAATCCTCAATGGTCAATAGACTCTGCTGGACTTTTGCATCTTGACAACTGCATTTATGTCCCAGATGGTAACAACCTGAGACTCTGTGCATTCTGGTACAAACACAATCACATCTTGTCAGGTCACTTTGGCCAAAATAAGACACTCTCTCTCATTTTCAGATCCTATACCTCGCCAAACATTAGAACCATGGTTAAAGATTATTGCAACTCTTGCACCACATGCCAACACTCTGAGTTAAAGCATCACAGACTGTATGGACTCCTGAAGCAGCTTCATATACTGGAGCAGCCTTGGAATTCCATCTCAATGGATTTCATCAAGAAATTACCTGAGTCCTCTGGTTACAACTCCATCCTTGTAGTTGTCAATCGCTTCACCAAGCAAAGCATTTTCATTCCTATGAACATCACCATTACCTCTGCCCAGCTCGCAATTGTCTTCATTATGCATGTCTTTTCCAAGTATGGAGTTCCCAAGCATGTCACTTCTGACCAGGGCTCTGAGTTTGTCTCCCACTTCTTTTGCTCTCTTGGAAAAGCTCTGGACATGGAATTACATTTCATGTCCAGATATCATCCTGAGGGTGATGGTCAGACCGAATGCATTAATCAAACCTCAGAACAATATATTAGGACTTACTGCAATTATCAACAAGACAACTGGGCTGAACTACTCCCTCTTGCCAAATTTGTGTATAACAACTCTCCTAGCATGACTACTGGCATCTCTCCTTTCTTCACTAATAAAGGTTATCACCCAAACATTACTATTTATCCCAAACACAATTTAGTTAGTGCCTACACTTGTGATTTCATAGTCAACCTGGATGAGCTCCACCAGGAGCTCCAGGAAATGATCTCTGCTGCTCAGAAATGATACCAAGGCCCTGCCAACACATGTCATACTAAACCACCAGACTTCAAGGTCAGAGACAAAGTCTTTTTAAAGGCTGAGTTTATTTGCACTACACGCCCTACCAAGAAGTTCTTAGAAAAGTACCTTGGCCCTTTCAAAATCATCACTCAAGCCAGAAGCCACTCCTGGACCCTCCAGTTACCTGAGTCTATGCAAGCCATTCACCCAGTATTCCATGTATCCCAAATCAAGCCTGCTATTCCTAACAACATTCCCAACCATGTTCAATTACCCCCACCTCCAGTCCTGGTCGAAGGCAAACCCAAATACAAAATTTCTGAAATATTAGACACCAAGATCAATCATCAACATTGTCACTGCAATCTCCTATACTTAACAGATAGGCAGGATATGAAGGCACCAACAAAGAAACATCCTGGCTACTAGCTACAGAATTAAGTAATGCCCCAGAACTCATTACTGACTTTCATGCCAAGTACCCAAACAAACCTGGTCATTGGTTACCTTCATAGTACCTCCTATTCATATTATTTCATTCCATTTCAAACTTTGTCCCTTTTTACCACCTATGCATTCTGGGTTCACTTAGGACTCTCTGGTAAATCTCTGGGTCTCTGGTGAATTCCTGACTCATCCTTTTATTCTCTTGCTCTCACTACTTATTGTTTACTTTTTTTTTTTTCAATTCTTCTTAAAATTCGCTTTTACAATCAATAATGTTTCTTCAAGAAACAAACAATTACTATATACATTATTAAGGACCCAGTTGTCCTCCCCATATCCCAATTCACCCCTACTTGAAGGCCCTGCCACTATCTCAACTTTGTCATCTTCCACCATCTCCACAGCTCCATCCATAGGAGTTCCAGGAGCCTCTGGTACCTCTGGTGTATTTATCCTCAACTCTCTTCCAGGTGTCCACCATTTCGACACAAAACCTGAATCCTCTGCTTCCTCCAGTTCCAGTCCCTTCAAGATCCACAACTCCTTCTCACAAAGTTGTTGTGCCTTCATGACTTGCATAGTATGCTCCCCTTGGAAAAACATGATCTTCTTGGTGTCAAAGCTCATGAACTTCACCCAACAAGAGGTCTCAGCGAGGTTCTTGTTCATTGACACAAGCTGCGCTGAAATCTCTTGCTGGACCTTGAGGATCCCTTTGAGTGTGTCTGCACCTCATGTGATCTCCCAGAGAATTGCCAGATCTGTCCCGGAGACCTCCCCCACCTTTGTCTTCTTTGACAATCCTGCCTTGCCCATATCCTCAGCCTTTCTTTTCCTCTGCTTGCCCTTCACCAGCATACACTTCTCCACCAGTCTGGTGCATTTGTAGCATGCATGGCCATCTGACTGCACCCAGCACTCCCTTACCCCATGCAAACAGCCCTCACATTTGTTGACCCCATGCACCTGCATCCACTCCACCTTCAAATCTGCATTCTTTGGGTGGGCCATGATCTTGATGCCCTTGCTCTCGCTGCCAGTGTCAGGCCTGGAGGTATTGTTGCAGGTTTTGGGCCTCTGTATAACGCTCTTGCCTTTACCCTTCGCATTTTTTTTCTTTGGAGGCATTGCTACCATCCTTCTTCTCTAAAAAAAAAAGGTTAGCTAGTGAATGCATGTGATCTGACTGTCCACTTACCTCAATAAATGGTTCTGGATCCACAGTCTCCTGTTGTTGCTGTCAGCTCTCTGGTTTACTGGAGACACCTTAGACTCACCTTGGATGCACCTGCCGAGTTTTTAGTTGCTGCAATTGCCTGCAACCACTTCTCCCTCCTCTCCTTTGCTGCCTCCAGTGTTGCAGCCTTCTCCCTCACCTTTTTCTCCTCTTCCTCACACACATGTTGCTCCTCTTCTTTATGCATGGCCTGTTCTTCCTCCTCATGTGCAATCCATTCTTCTTCAGCATGAAGACTTGCAAGCTCAGCATTTTCTTCATGCTTGATGCATATACATTCCTCCTCTAGTTGCTTCACCTCCTCAGCATGAATACACAACTCTTCCACCACCTGACTTGCTTCCTCGGTGTGTCATGTTTCCTCTCTTCAAGAAGAGCCTTGCACTGAGCAATTTTGGACTGGGAAGACATTCTTGCAGAAATCGGTTGGTTGGGTGATATGTTGGTGGTAGTTGAAGTTAAGATATTTTTAAACTTTGATTATGCTATCACAGTTGATGCATACACATCACAGCCACAGTGACCTCTAAGCGACTCATGGGTTTGTTGCTAAGGGGGAAATACTGTCATATCCTGCTCACAAATACCATGCCATACACTCCTAATCAAGTTCCAATCAATCCCAATGCTTTCCTGACTCACTGCATCATCTCCGGTTTACTCAGGTTTACTCTGGTCTATTTCAATTTCTTGACTTACATGTTTCAGCCACAGGACACTAGTCCTCTATCAGTATATTCCTCTGCATTACCATTTACTTATTATCATCATATGCTCTCTTCTGTTTGACCCACTTACTTCTCCTTCTCACTAGTATGTTTTAGTATCTTGCGGTATTAATCTGGGTAGTTACATTCTTAATATTTAAACACCTCAAATGTACCATAGAACTTCAGTTTGTTAATTACTACAACTTTACCATTGCCAGTTCCTCCTCACTGGTAAAGCTACTCTGACATTCTCAACATCCTCTGCCCTCTCGATCTCTCCTCATCATTGTTATTGCTCTCATGCTAAATCTCTGGTTCCTGGAGATTTCACCTCACCAACCTCTGGTCAGGAAGCTGAGTTTGCAATCCATTATCTCTGTTCAAATTTGCTAATAATAATCTGTAAATTGGACGTTAGAAACAAAGGGGGCACAGCACATAAGCTGAAGCTGCTGTCCATTCTGATCCTCTTTTCTTTGTAGCACTAGAACATGTTTCTAGAGATATCACCGGAGTCTCCAGTCACTTTCCTTTGCCCCTCCTGAGTTATTATTTGCCCAGCAACTCTAGGTCTTACCTGGAAACAAGTTCTTGACATTGCCACCTAGGGTATGCATAATCTGAGCCAATTGTGCAGTGGCAGTCCAAAGACTCCAATAGCAACTGATATGCTGTGCAGCCATCCACACCCAAAAATATGAAATTTTCGAATTTTAATGCAAGATATAGATTAAGATAAAATAATGCTCATTTTATTTAGAATATCAGCAGAAAGAATAGCTACATAATAAATACAGGATCACAAGAAATGTTTATGTACCTGCAAGACATCCAGAATAACAGACAAAGTACAGTGTACTAGAAATAGATAATGGCAGCTGTGAGACTGCACTGTGTGTCTATTTGTTTGGCAACATGTGCTAAATATAACATGGGCATACAAGGCTCTCAAGCATCACTAGGTGCCGAAACTAGGAAAACAAGTATTGTCATGCAGTACTTTAAGCAGCTCTATAGTCATATTCTCTGCAATATAAAATATATACCATAGATGCATTTTTACCAGCATATAAGAAACCCCTAAGCATATATTAACAGTATAGAGGGAAGGGATGTCTAGAGGATCGCATTTATTCTATTATTGGAATATCCCCAAGCTGTTAATATAAAGGAGATAGTGAAACAAAGGATAAAAATAAAGGATAAAAATAATGCGAAACATCGGACATGTTCAGTCAGCACTTTATCATGCTCAGTAAGCACTGCATGATGTCCAGTCAGCAAGAAACGACAAAGACACAGTTATTTATAAAATCTCCGAAAATAGTGAAGATGCAGAAGTATATAAATCCCATGAGCAGATCAGAAGAAGCAGTAGAGAGTTTTTGCACACCCCCCAGCTCGTAGCAGTCAATAGGCATTATTGATAGCTATTTATATGAGTTTTGCCTAAGGGATAGCATTATTTCTACTCATAGAGGGTTGAGACATATATTATATAGAGAAAAAGCGAAAACATATAAGAAAACTAAGAGGGCTGTTGGATTTTATTAGAGATAGCTAGGCTTCTGGTCTGGTTGTTTCGCATTTTTCTGTGAAGTCAGAAGAGCAAGAAGACTACTCCTTTAGCTGAGCAGTTATAGTATATTTTTGCGAAGTCAGAGAAGAAAGAAGACTACTTCTTTGTGCTGAGCATTTAATTTGGCAAAGTCTTAGGGAAAGGAAGACCATCCCTAGGATTTAGCTGGTATTTTTGCGAAGTCAGGAGAAAGAATACTACTCCTTGACTAAGTACTTTGGCAGAAGGAAGACCACTGCCTTATTTTTATAAGGGAAGGAAGACCACCCTTAAAGACTTGTTATTTTTGCGAAGTCAGGAGAAAGAATACTACTCCTTGACTGAGTACTTGAGCAGAAGGAAGACCACTGCTCTTTTTGACTTGACAAAGGGAAAGAAGACTACCCTTTAGCATTCGCATTTTTGAGTTCTGTGAGGAAAGAAGACTACCTCCAGGCTCATAGTCATTATATTTGCAAGTGTCAGAGAAAGGAATACCATCTCTGTGCATTTAGACATATTCTTGAGGAGTGGATCACCATCCTCTGCATTATAAAACCGAAAAACCCATTTTAAACACTTCATATTATTACCTTTTCTTTACTCTTTTTCAATTTAAAGTCTATTCAGACTTGCCCCCACAAACTTGCAAAGTTGAGAGAGTGTTTTGAGACAAACTTAGAAGATATATTCTCAGTTCTAGCTAACTGCACTTCTCCTCCTCTTCACAACCACAATACATACCACACAAGTGCAGCCATGCTTGTATCCAATGAGGCAGAATCCAGCAACTGTTGGACATTGGCCTGAAACAATATCAGAAAGAGCAAAAGGAGATAACAAGGTGAATGAACCATGCTATCACAACAAATTGCCCAACAGATAGGCTGTAAACAATGATCTCCATCATCAAGAGTTGAAACACAATATAGACATCAAAGAAGCCAACTGGAGGGCACAGGTCTACTGAATGCTGGCATTGAGAGAGGAAACAAAAACATGGCTGACAGCCATTATCAGAGATCTTATAGTGAAAAAGCAGTGGTTGAGCAAGGACAAACATTGTCAAACTTCCTGTAATGCAATTCACTGACTTGAAGAGGAAACACATTGCAATAATGACACTAAAATGTACATGTTGTCTTCAAGCCAACATTTATCTGTGTGTGTAGACAAAATCCTGCCAATTTATTTCATTTAAAGGAATAAGAAGGGCCTCATATGCAGAGGAGAATTGGAATAACACCAATTCAATGTGGAAGGAAGGACTGTGGTTTGTTGCTGGTGGTGACAGTGGAATCGGCCAATGTTGAGGTCAGAGTGCATACTTAGGTCACAATGAACAACTGTGCAGTGTTAGATGTGGTCAATCCTGGAAATGAACCTGATGAAGCATTGAGTATTGATCTGTGCAAAATGAAAGAAGGAAAGTGAGTTCAAGGGAATGAAATGGAAGCCTTCAATGGTGGGAAAGCTGACAAAACTTTGGGGTGACTGCATTTTTCTGTTGGTTGGAAAACCCAGACCAGCCATATTTACTGCACACTGGCCCTAAACATTAATGCATACAGAGAAATTTGAACCAGACTTCAGGCATTTTTTTCCACATCATCGGTCAGCACCTGCATAGCTAATTTAATAAGGCCTTGTCAACAAATGAAATGCAGGCTGACAGCAAGCACATTCTGGCTTCCTTCTTAGCCAGCAATCTCTTTTATTGTCTTTGACCATTAAATAGGGTTCTATTGGCTACATTAAATCTCTTGGTCAGTCTTTGGATGTTGCAATGGGAATAAAGTTAATATATAGGTGCTGGATCATTGCCATGGTCCACAGTATGTTATACCAAGTGACTGACATGGATCAATTCTTTTGACTACATCAATTAGAAATTGAGCATCAATTGGGGATCAGAACTGTCAGTTGTTGCAGACTGTGGTATATGTCCAAGATTGAACATCAAAAAACCCAGCCTGCATCACCCTTGGTTGTAGCTTGCTTGTGTCTCCACAGTATAATCAGCCCAACTGGTGCCTCAACCATCAGCCTGACTGGTGTGCTGGCCACCAGCCTGACAAGCATGCTGATGACCTCAATCATTGTCTGACCATCACACCCACAGCCTCAATCCACCAGCACATTAACAACCATGATCTGCCCTGCAGTCAAGCAAGATATTACACACTGCATGGTGTGCCCTGCAAGTGGATGAGCAGTATTCCCTGCATGCTTGTGTATCCTGTTTGTCCTCCTCAAGATATGCAGTGGTGACAGTGGGCAAGAGGTGCTAAGGATGAGGATGGCATGCAGGGCCAGGGCACAGAAGGTGGGAACAATGCACAAGGAGGGTAGGGCACATTGGATTGGCATGCAGACAAGAAGGAGGAGTGGGGAGGATGGGGATAGCATGTTGTGCACAAGGATGGGGGTGGTGCATTGTGCAGGGAACAGAAGTGCTGAGCACAGGGAAGGCACTTAAGGACAGGGGAGCACTGTGGACAGGATGCATGCCAAGCAGATGGCTAAGCAGAATGCTGCAGATGGGGACAACAGGCAAGAACAAGTGACAATGGGCAGGGGCAGAGAATGCAGAGAATAGGCATGCAGGAGCTGTTGAGGAAGCACACAGGGTGTGCTGAGGACATGCAACAGATGCATCCAAAGATTGCCTGCTCCATCTCCCTGTGCTCATTTCTTGCTACCACAAGAGCCCCTGGAAGCTTTGTGTCCACAGGAGAGCAGAGCAGGAGGTAACCTTGCAGTGGCAGCACAAGAAGAGGTGATGAGGGTCTGGGTTTGGGAGGGAGAAGGGGACATAGACAGTGCACTGGCAGTTGTGAGTGCAGTTGCTGCATGATGGGCAGGAGGGCTAAGGATGGGATGGTAAATGGGTAGAAGACAAGTGGGAAGAATGAGCTGGATGTGCCAACCAGGGCTGGGGAAGTGCTCTGAAAGATCCAGGAATACACAAGGCAGAGGGTGGGAAGTTGGTACTGCTTGACCATCCAATCCCTCTTCCCTTTGTCATTCAGATGTTAAAATCAGTCTCTGCTTTCAGGATCCACTGCAGGCACTGATACAACCAATCAACAAATTAGCCAAGAGTACATTGTGTATTACACACTGTTTTTGGAGAGAAAGGCTCCAGGGCATTAAGTTGAGCTAGAGCTTGAACACCTTGGGGTGCTTTGGTAATGGAACACAGTGGGCCTTGTATTTTAGGGCTATTGTGAAGGGACATCAAAGATGGCAAGCAGGAATGACATAAGGCATGGATGCTGGATGGACATGCATTCTTTGTGGTGTAGAGGCAAACAGATATATCAAGCACAGACAAACATTGGTTCAATTAGGATGTGGCTCAGACAAGTTTTAACATCTATATACCAGCACCTTTGAGAACTCAGCAAGTGCAGAGACCTGGATGAGAAAGCTTATCAAACACTCATCCGATGAAAGCACTTCCTTGCCAGTCCAGTACAAGTTGAGCTTGACAGGGCCCAGTGCTCCCCCAGCATCCCATCCATCCTTGTGTGACCCAATGTTGGAGAACCACATCCTTGTCAACAATATCATGTGCCTGAGCAGTACAACACATTCTCCCTACATGTGCATTATTCTTTTCCTTCACCCACACTCAGCTGCATGTCCTTCACATACTTATCACTCTGCCTACTTCCAGAAACACCCCCCAATCACATCCACACTCTTGGCACAGTCATAGTTGACTCCACTTCTGAGCTCATAGGTGCCAAATGCAGATACCACTGCCAGACACACAGCACAGTTGACTGTGGGACATGCTTTGACTGGGTGGGCTGGATCACATGTGAGATCAAGGAGAAGTGGAAGGTGGACTGGATGCTGGAGGAGTGGCTGGCACATTGGGTCAAGTGGATGGATTGTGTAGGGCACATCACAAACACATATGTGCTATCCCTCTGATCCTGATATATGAGCCTATATTTCTCAGATAATATATATAGGGCAGCCATTCTCAAATGACAATGCCAGAGGTTTGGGTTTCCAGAGGGATCAAATCCCAATGCTGACCAATACTGACCAATTCTAACACTTCCTTTGAAATGCAATGCCAATGCCAATGGAAAAGGTGAAATCTCAATGCTAAAATATTTATATCTGGGTCAAGAAGGTGAAATCTCAATATCAACAACATTTTCTCCTTCATTTTTGGGAGACAATAATTATATTAAAGACACTTGTGGCAAATATAATGGACATGCAAGAGATAATTTTTTCAATGTCAATAAGGATTTTCAGCTGAAAATCTTTCAATACTAATATGGAATTCTGGTATAGTCTGCATTTACACTAATATAATCCTGACATTGTTGTATTTGCAGCACCCCATAATTGTCACCAGAATTCTACATTGGTATTAGAAGGCTTTCAGCTCAAAACACTTATTAACAATGAAAACAATATCTCTTGAATATCCATTATATTTATTGCAAGTGTCCTTGATATAATCATTGTCTCCAGGAAGTCATGTAGACAATGGTTGTTGGCATTGAAATTTTGCTTCCTTGACTATCCTAAAAATGCTTCAGCATTGGGATTTTACCTCTCTGAACCCCCTCAAATTCAACTTTGGCATTGGATTTGTACCCTCAAACAGGTGTCAGCATTGGTCAGCATTGGGATTTAACCCTCTGGACACCTCAAAACCACTTGGGGCTCTGGCATTGGCATTAGATGTTGGCCCACTTCAGAATATCAATAGATATAGGCTGGAACAGGATATGACAGCAGAGCAAAGAGTTGTGTTATAAGATTGCTGGGGGTAGAGCAAGGGACAAAACAGTCAACACAGAATCAGCACTATTCTGTTTCACTCTCTCTCTCTCACTCACACACACACTCTCTCTCTTTTCTCAATGTCCTTCCCATCAACCACCCCTCCTTCCTCTTATTACTCTTCATGACAACCTATCATACCAAAGAGACTGCAAATAAAACACTATTGTCAGATGAACAGTGTCATTGTTACTCTGGCCATCCTTCCTTCTGTGCTCCTGCCCTAATGTAACACATGGGAATATTGTCTCTCTTACCACAGACTAACATGATAGCAGATTTTTGCCACTGCTCTTTAACGTCTTGTATGTTCATGGGACCTACTCTATATTGAGGGGAGCTTCATTCCACAAGTTATGTGGTATTCTTGAATTTAGAATGATTTCTGATCTATTAGCTGCAACAGTGCCATTTTTTGACTGAAGGTTGAGGGTAAAGACTGATTCTGATGTATGAGGACTCAAAACTTGAATGACAGAGATGACTGGATTCACCTTGTAAGACATGGTCACTATCTTTATAAAATGACTGCAGTTTATAAATTATGGAAAGCCTGGCTGTCATGCTGCCACAAGCAGTCCATGCAGTGATCACCATTCACTCACTGTCATCTGACATCATGCAAAACCTCAGTAGCCTGCTACATGAATGCAAAAAGGGGGGATTGAATGCATCTTGGTACTCAAATGGAAATGGTACAATATCACATAAATACCAATATAATGCTACAGTGCCCATCACCACTTCCCATCACCTCATTTGGCAGTAAAGATCAAAAATCAAAACTTTTGTTACTACATTTTGCCAAGCACCTCATTTTCCTAGAAAACACTGGGAATCTACTCAGAATGGTGAGAGCTATCTGTGGTGTGAATTTCAAGTTGATCAGACAAGTTTTCAAAATTCCAACCTTCGAAAAGTGAAACAAACCCTAACCCTACCACCAAGACCTTCCATATATGGATAGCCAAAGCTGACTCAGCTTAGCATCTAATCCCACGGACATCCAAAATAGGAAGGACACAAGGAAAAATGAGGAATTCTTATGAAAACATAGAAAACATCTTATTTCACTTTGGTTGATCTCTCTCATGCAAATAAAATCTTTATTGGAGGTTTTTTTTTTTTTTCAGAGCCCAAAAAAGTGAAACACATGGGAAAAAGTTACAAGAAGACGTAAATCGCATTATTTTCATGGGTTTGCTTCTACAGAAAATCTGAAAAATTCTACAAAAATTTTCTTGATACCCAAAAGGAGGTGTCAGAGAGGTGATGATGGGCACTGTAGTTCATGGGGATCAGTGAGATCTCAGCATAGATTTGTATGCATCATGACATTTGGGTCATTTCAACATATAATTCCCCTCCTGTTGTTCTCCTCATGTGTATTCTGTTTAAAAGTAAATTTCCATGTTTTATGACCTAATTGCATAGATCTGAAAAATCTTGTGCAGTGTGGGTGTGAAATGAGACATGATGCAAGATTAAAGAGATTGCTATTAACATGCCAGATGATATTTAGAATGCACTTTGTTTTTTGAATTCAGAACTAATACATGTACATAGAAGTTTGAAAATTTATGAATGGAAAATAACTGTCTCAATCTATCATCTGGTGAAAAATCAAAAAATCCAGGTGAGTATTAAGGACATAGAAATATAAATCTTTGATGATGATTTTGTTGAGGGCTCACCATGAATCCAATGATTCCACAACAGCCATGCTATCCTCCCCCTTATTGTCTCTGTCCCACCAGTGTAACTGCTGAATGCATGCCTCTACATGCCTCAAATACCCTCATGCTCCTATATTGTGGTTCCAAGTTGCAGCACCATCTCCTATGAGATCTATTTTGGCTGGCTGGCTTGGCTGAACAATTAACAAATGCTGCATATTTGGTGTTCAAATGCAATCAGCCATGGAAGCTCCACAGGCAAAGGCAAAAGGACATTGAGAACATAATAACTAGGTTTTGAAAGTAGGCAATCTTGTAATCACAGGATGAGTTGGGCTGGATTGGGGATTGAGTAAGAGATTGCTATGGAGATGGAGGATGATAGATTACTATGACAGTCATTTTGCACATTTATTCAGGTGCACATGCACACAAATCAGCTGTTTGCATGCACAAATAAAGTGTCTCACATACACAAACAGAGATGTTTGTGCACACAATCAAGATGCTGTTTATGCACACAATTAGAATCATCATGTGCACACAATCCAATTCCTGGCATACACAATTCAGCTTTGTCCAGTACTACTTCTCAAATATCTAATTCATAATTATTGACAATTCGTCAGACCACACCTATATTATTGATCTAAATAAATCCATTCATTGACTTATCTGTTCAGAAATTTAGTAAGTATTATTGCCCAAATCCTCCCTTTCCAATTAGCCTACAAACATACAGACAGGCTGAGCAGTTGAAAATGACTATACAATAAGGATGTAGACATGATGAGGTATTAGTTTAAGGCCTTGGTCAAGCTTTTAAACTTCAAGCTCAACTGAAATGATACAAAAAGAATCATCAGATCCTGTTCCTCATCTCATGCAGGCATTTCATATAATTAGTGATGAACTGTAACATTGAATGGATATTAAAATTATGCAGTGAATCATGACAAAAGTTAAAAGGAGATCTACTGGGGTGAAGGCAAGGGCTAACCAGATCTGGCATCAGGGGAAAAAGAGGTGTGCATGAAAGCATCATGGTTCAGAAGGGCTGGATTTGGGGAGTGCTGTGGGTTGTGGACACCTCATTGTACTGTGAGAGATAACAAGGCATACTGGTGCTTGTTTCTTACAGAATGGTCCTAGCAGAGACATGCTTAGCACATCTTAGTGAGAAGGGTATACTTGAGCTCACCTGCCCTTGAATGCCATCCATTTGTACTGCTTCAATTCTTTCAATTAATTTTGGCTACTGAGCTTGATGATAATAGATTCTTTTTGTTATGATACTTGAGGCACAGAGGTATAATGATGAGGTGGGAGATGTAATAGAAATGCTTGAGCAATGGATCATGGCCTATATACATAAAGCATTTGCATGTCTACAATGAAGATGAGAAGGGTGTCAGGGTGCACATAACTACTAACTACTTACATTATATATCCCTCACATATTAGGCTCAGTGTCAGTATCCCATCCTTCTTCACAGAAGGGATAGTTACAGTGGAGTTGTCAAGTATGCAGACAGGAGTATAGTCTCACAGAGTGCCTAAAATAAGCATTAGCATTCTATTTTTGTGTGATATAAATGGCACTAAAGCTTATTTACTTTACATATTTGCCTCTCTTGAAGTGCTGGCTTATAGAATAGGAGAAGGAACAAGATGTAAGCATGGTGGGGGTTAAAAAACCACTCATAGATGGAACATGTCATTGGGTGGTCTCAGCACCTCCCATGAAGCAATCCTAGTGGCTAGGAAGAATAGGCCATTTGAGTCCCAACACTGGGTTCATCCTACTGAAATGTTGAATTTTGTGTAGAGCCTTAATAGCTTATAGTTATTACAGTGCTTAATCTGGCTGGCATCATACTTGGAATAAATTTATATATCTAGCAACTACTGTGTCAGTTTATGCCTTCAAATACCAAGAACAAGAACTACATGTTACATGTATTACCTCCAATGACTTAAAAAGTAGTGAATATTAAGTACTGGTTCAGTTGAACTCAAGCTGCACCTGGGAACACTTTAGGTGACAATTAGTGGACTATGAGATTCACATTATTCAAACTGCAGCCAGAGTAAGTATATATTGACTCAATTCATGTGCTCTGAAATTAATGAATACTGGTATATTTAACAAATCAAGCATGAGCCAAGGATATTTGTGTGCAAGGTTTTGGTTTGTGTGCACTTGACTTTGGTTTGTGCGCACAGGTTTGTGTTTGTGCACACAGATATGTGTTTGTGCACGCAGATTTGTGTTTGTGCGTGCAGTATGCCAGATTGTGCACGTGGGCTATGGATTGTGCACGCACCATCAAACTTTGATTGTTTGTGCGCAAATTGATTAAATGTGCATTCTGACTGTCATAATTACATGAAGAAAAAGCCCATTTGGGAGTCAGCCGCACTCAAGGACACCAGCAGGCCAGGGAGGTATTTGAGGCCGAGACGAGGGGGTTAACCCTTTTGCATTCTTGGACTACCGCACGAATATAGAGTATGACAGGAGTCATGAGGTGGAAATGTGATTCGAGACAATAGACAGGAAACTAACATTACAATCACATATGTATTGGCCAAGAGTCCCATCAAGTGATTGCTTGGTCATCTAATCTGAAGCTATGTCATGACTATTAATGTCGGATACCTAGAAGCAATACATTCAAAACTCAGCATATTCTTGATAATGGTAGCACATACCGCGATAGGGACCCCCAAGCAGTAGACATCACCGCGGTGATCATTCCTCTTCCAATTCTCATTCCATCCTTTCGGAAAGTGCCACTGATTCCGAGAGTTGCCTTGCGGAAGGATGAGAAGGTAGCGTACTTCCACATGCGGCTTTGAGCTAGTCTGCCCATTAGCCTGCTTCTGGATCTTCCTTGGTGGCTCCCCCACATCCCCAAAATGGTTCTTCAAGCTTGTAATAATGCTGCGGATCTTCAGATAGCCCAGCCCCGAACCTCCGTGCAATCGTGACGTGGTTATCTGGAGAACCCACAAAACAGCAGACTTCTTCAAATAGTCAAGGTTGATGGTGAAAGCATCGAACAACGGAAAGTTTGGGTCTGCAGGTATATAGTACATGTTGTTCTTCAGACATGTGGAGAGGTCAGTGATGGACTGAAGTTTAACAATCTTGCGCTCGACTTTGGCAAATTGTACGTCATTAGAAACAGGAGATAAAGCATCCCGGACCATGGTGAAATGCGGTGAATCAGCATCGTTAGAGGTTAGGTTGATAAGGGGCCAGAAGCCGCCCGTAGAGGTCTCCGCTATAGCACGATGAGCGAGCGGCTCGAGGAACCGTCCCGCCAATACGGTTGCTTGCGGAATACTTCGAAAGAAGGTAATCTTCTGGCGAATTGCAATGTCTTCAGCTTCACCCAGTTCCCGGATCACGCTCCTGGCAACCCAGTCCGACTTGAAGTTCACTGTCCAACCAACCCTTACAAGATGGCCTCGATAGACCGGGCAGAGAGCAAGGATCCGATGAGATATACTGTGGTTGGCACTTTGATTATTCGGGAGGGCGGATACGGCAGCTTGCAAATCCGCGTATTTGATCCTGAAAGCATCCTGGTGGCGCTGGGTGGTCGCCTCGTAGTCGAAGACCGCACCGAACACATCACGAGCGGAGTATCCGAAACGGTCGATCGCTGCTTCCAGAAGGTAGTCGAGGGCATCCTCGGGCGACGGTGATACAATATCCTCTTCAGTGTAACGTTCCTGGAGCAGCGCACGAGCACCCGGGAAGATATCTAGCGGATCACTCTGATCCAGAGTGTTGGAATAGACGCCCGAAACTTATCGGACCGTCAGTGTGCTCGGGCATTATGGAAAGCACCCGAATATTCTCAAGCAGTAGGATTAGAAATCACTTACAAATTATCTTACCAATCCAAAGGACTCTTAGCAAATTAGATATTAGTACACACTTTTCCAGTAGTATAAAAGCCGTATAAACTCTCACTTAAATAAATTCTTCTATTCTAAAAGTTATCTACAATATCTGCGCTCAACAGGTTATGGGCCCCGAGCGAACATAACTTAAACAAAGGAGGATCACTTGCTTACTTGACGCACTCTCACACTATCTTTAACCATATCAACGATTACATCTAGAGAAGGACGCCACCACCAAATCAATCAATCATGTCCGACAATCATACGTCAGGTTCTTACCGAATTGAGTTATTGAACTCAAATAACTGGGCACCATGGAAGCGAAGAATGCTTGCCGTGTTGCGGGAATTGGAACTGGAGAAGTTTATTGCAAAGGATGCAGTAGCCCCAGTACCAGCAAACAGGGACAAACCAACGGCTACAGAAATTGTGGATATAGAAAGTTGGAGGAAGGGTGATGCGAAGACGCGTACAAGAATAGAATTAGCGATCGGAGATAGTGAGATGATCCACATCTCTGGCGCGAACACAGCATCCCAAATGTGGGAACAGCTCACCACGGTCAAGGAATCTAAGGGCAGGCTAGGAGTACTTGCAACCCGCCGTGCACTATATCGGGCACAGGCCGAGGAAGGATTCGACATGGCAGAGCACATTGGGAAACTCCGGAGACTGCAAGAAGAATT
>JASFDD010000393.1:0-19105 GCA_036937055.1 Nidula microcarpa | reverse complement strand
TACCTTACCCGCTGAATCATCCACCGTATCGATGGCCGGGGACGTTCCTACAGAAAACCCGCCCGGCTACGATGGCTGAGCGCTGAATACTTGTACAACTGAACCCTAAGTGTAACATCAACTTGTACCCAATGGACATGGAGTGTACATATCGCATATTTAATTGGATATATTCGCCGTATGTTGTATATCAATCCATCTTCTTTTCTTGTTATGGGTCCTGTCTGATATCTTCCGGACACACTGAGCGTCTTAGGTTCTGACTGAACGAGATTCTCTCTATCTCTAGATTCCCGACATGCCACAGATCACCAACTCACCGAAATCTCAAACATCTACACTCGCCGAGAACATGGGGCGAGCGATGCCCTCGTTTTTTCAGCGCCACGGATAGATAGAGCTCATAGTTTCGTCCTCGTGGATGTCTTCCCATGCTGTCAACTTTTGGACGCTCCAGTGCCCATCAGGGAGTGAACCCATTCTTCAATTCAGTTTACAATAATGATAATGATTTAGAGAGTGAGCCAGACAGAGAGTAGGCCATGTCATGCCGATAACCGGCTCCTATGAATCGGGCTCAGCGAGCACGAACGCCATTCTCACTCGTATCCCAAGTTGATCCCGAGCAGAAGAAACCCCTAAGGATTTCTCCACAGGAAAGTATAAAAGATGGTGTGGGGCAAGTTCGATCCAGTAGCATCTTCGTGTTCTAATCCCCGACTCCGAAGCGGCAACACTTTCAAATCCGACCACAGAGAGAGAGCCTTGACACGTCGTCACCACATGGTACCAGAACATGGTATATCTCTGGCAAGCAGGCTTCCTGATAGAGCAGTTCAAATTCCCGACAGAGAAACAGCGAGCGAGCTATTAGCGATTCTTGAGTGACGGTGTTGGTCGAAATGAAGCGTTTCCATGGCCGTCAGTGGTTAGAAATCGCTTCTATTGCACGCTCCATGCGCAAAGAAGTGGATGGGGCTAATCATTACGCGGAACGGCGCTGTAAACAGGAATTGGGTTAGATGTCGCAGGGTTTGAGAAAAATGACTCACGGTTAGAAATCAAGTGGCAGTGCTACTGTACCTTCATAGACCGAGTCACTTTAGAAAGATTTGCTAACTGTAAGGCCACTTTGTATCGTAGAGCAATTAAAAAGTGTACATTCCAAAAAATTTAGGCGTTTTATGAGCTAATACTTTACTAAATCAATCAATTCGTCAGCCTCGCGTCACACCCGATTTCTTCTGACACTAGAATTGAAAATTTCTCGATTTCTCGGATTTTCTAAGCGTTTTGAAAAGTCACAAAATTCGACAAAAGTGACGAATTGATTGATTTAGTACAGCAGTGAATATATTTCTGGCGTGACTTGTTGCTCGTCAGAAGCTGGACGCCGGCAACGCCCGAAACAGCTTACTCCTCCACAACAATCTCTTCATTGTATCTTCATTTCGAAATAAAAAAACTTGGAGATTTGGGATTCATATTTAGAACATATCAAAATGATTGGTTAGAAATTGTTTAGAATATTAAAATTATTCTTATTCAGGAAAAGACGAAAATTTTATATAATATTCAAATTAGTCGAAACATAAGGCTCCTATTTTATTTAAGGCAGTACCTTCGCTACGCTTCATTCAAATCGTGAAAATTTGAGGAACTGTTAGTTTATATAATGTACCGTTAGGAGCTTTTAAATTCAGAATACAGTGTATATATTTAACGTATCACACTGCTGGGGCCCCACTTTTCTGCGCGATGCAGAAACTTGTCAGATGGACATGTCACTTGACAAATATTAACATAATAGAAAAACTATCATTTGGCACAGTGCAAAAGTTGCATAATTTCCTTTTGTGGAGATAAAATCATTTCTGCACATTGCTGAAAGGTATTTTTCCTATTGTACTAATTTTTGTCAAGTTACATGTCTTTCTTGCACGTTTTTACACGTGCAAAAAACTGGGACCCCAGCAGTGTCATAACTGCAGTTTCTGCAAATGATCAGATCATATACCATCAATGTTCTTCGCATAAAAATAGACTGTGTCTATACTCTGGGTTTAAAAGTTGCACATGCATTAGTATTATTAATCTTAGGATGTCGCAAGAAATTACATTAGAAAAGGTTAAAAGAAGGGCAAGATAGTGCTCATACATGACCGCGATGTGGTGATTCCTACCCTGATTATACAGACCTGCAGATTTCCCAGGAATTCATAAACCATTATTGAGCGAATTATACAACTCTAGCATTCCATATTTTTACCCGCTAATTTCAAAGGGAGAAATGCACAGGAAAGTACACCCACGGTATTTGTTTGGCTTTCCCTTTTGATGGATCCAGCTGAGAAACAGTGCTTGGACCTAGGCTCTCCCCAGAATTTCGATTCGCAACTTGAAAAATTAACGGCGAAATGGTTTCGGGAAGTCATTGATTTAGGGATGCCATGTTACCTTCCTGCTTCTCTAGATTTTATAGACCGGAGTGTTAATACTGGTCAGTTATATGAAGCGTTTACAAATGCCCGGAAGTCTTTTCTCTCAGCGCTGCACCGCTAAATGCTGTTCATGCACTTTCAGCTGCATACTTGGCACCATTTGTTCGCGGTCTATAGATGTCAGCAGAAGCCTCGATTTTCATCACCCACTCTGTAGCACGATGCTAGCAGGAGGTACTAAGTAATTTTTTGAGTGTTCTGCAGCCTGCTTCTGGACCAAGAGGGTAGACATCTGTTATTTTATTACTTCAACTAATGCCTCATGCCGAAGTTTTTCTTTTCTTAATTAATATTCAAGTTGGAATGGTATATTGAGCTATCTGACAATCGTTTCACAAAGTTGGAAAGTATGTCTGGCGAATTTATTGAAATCAAATTTCTAATTTACGCTTCTTAAGAACTCCTTAAAGCGTTTCAAGTGTAGCTCTGCTGACATCTGCTGAAATATTGTTAATTTCGATCTCTTGGCCTCAACAGGAGCTCGTGCTTCATTATAAAGATGCTTGGCGTCACTGTCGCTCTCTGGGAATGCGTACGGAACAGATTTTCTTTCTCTGAAAAAATTTTTAAAGCAAAAGAGATCAAATTTTGTGCAAGATTAAAACACAGAATGGAAGTTTCGCAATGCTAAAATGGTGTCTCGAAGAAACTACTGTGAGGGGGTCCTTGAAGATCGCAGAACTGAGAATTGAGATTCTAGCGCTATAAACTCCTATGTACTGATGGAAGTCACTTATCATACAACCATATGCCACGCATCGGAGGAAATTCGGTAATCAAACTATCTCTAAATGTACCATTAAATTATATATATAACCACTGTTGCAAGCTAGGCTGTCAAAATCCAGGAATATTTTTATTTCATCATATCATCTTTAACTTTAAGTTCAACGCGACATGATGACTAGTCTCCCCACAACGATGTTCACGTTGCTATTGCCGTGTGCGTATTCCTTGCGAATAACATCTGGGAGTTGATATTCCTATAAAGTTTGGAACATTCCCGCTTTAACCAAAACAATTACGATATTCGATGTTATACCCACTGACGTAGCCGTAGTAACTGGGTCCATTGTGCTCGTACCTCTCGGAGTCGCAGCAGACGGAGCAACCGCGTACTCAGAAGCAGAGAGGCTAAGTGGAGATTTAATAGAATCATATGTCGAGACATCAATTGTAACCAACGGAGTGACTTTCTTCTCGGTTCTCAGCACTAGCACTTCTTCGATAACTGTCGGTCCTAATAGTACGTAGGATGATGTCCTGTTCACATCGTGGAGCTACTTGCTGATGCAATTTATATTCTTTCTCGATCACAGCCATACGCGTCCAGGATGCTTCGAGATGTGTCTACACAGTATTACCGAAATTAATACCACTGGAAGAGGCTGATCATATCGGCATAGTCAAGTCGGGCAACTTGGACGGTCATGGAGGAGGTGAGTGCGTTGAGAAACTCAGGAAATGAGATACGGGGCAACTACAACGTCCGCGGGCACCTAGACTTACACCGGAACAGCTGTTCCTATCTACACGGTGGTCGTATATGATGCGAAGAATAATAGTGAGTGTGCAATGGTCCCGTGGGTAGCTAGATATTCCGTAGTCCTTGGTTTGCTGGTTCTAATCTTTTAGCTATTGGTTTTTGTAACGCCGCGTCTTGAAGTAATATATACGGCAGCACGGGAGAAAAAAGAACATGTAGTGTTGCCCAACTTTACACGTTAGAAATTTGGCGGCAGGCCCGGGAAACCTTAGCAAAGGACACCCGGGTCGAGATGTAATGCAGCGTCCACAGTGCCAAAGCTTGTCGCGGCAGAGATTTCGTTTCCCTTCAGCCTTTCTATGAAGACTTTTGTCCAGAATCTCTCGCTAGTCGGTAAATAATTTCGTTTTATGCTATACATTTGAGAGCGGCACAAATCTTCGATGCTGACGCTTGGAATTCGGAAGGTGTCGCATTTTCATATCACCGCATAAAAAGGATATGTCGCAGTACAACTATTGAACGACTTGGTTTGACGGTTAACACAGAGCTATACTGTATGATAAGTGGGCCTTATTTTCGAATTGCATCACAAGATTATCTCGGTTTTCCTTCACGGCGACGTATTGCTCAATTTTAGAGCACACATCTGATGGTAACGAAACTTCCTGGACAGATAAAATCAGTCTCAGAAGACCTACTTTGGACTTATGATAGACGAATGAGGATTCGCTTGAATCCGATTCTTTACATCAGCGACCGCAGTAGGAAGCTAGTGTATCGCGATGGCGTGATATTGAAGGTGCAGTCGAAACATGTCCAAAATGTGCGGTAATCGCACACAGGACAATATAACACGAAATGAATCCGTCGTAATTTGTTGTATGGGAAGATGTTCACCAAGTGCGAGTTTCCTGTTATTCTGTTAGCGAGAACAACCCCTGATAAGTTGAATAAAACACTTGCATGATCGTTGAATAAACGTGTTATACTCCGTAGACCTTGCCGTGCCACAGCGAGGGTATCTAGTATTACTCTCTCGCTTATTGATTCGTCACGCTTCTGTAATCTCCAACGCGCAATGGAGACATTAAGAGCTCCCTTAATCTTATTCCACCTATCCTGGGCCATCTGAGCGGTCGGACGTTCCTTGGGATCGCTAATCCTCATATAATCTATCAGTTCCGTCAAAAATTCCAGACCAAGGTATTTCTGCTCATAACCATAAAATTAATTTATCGCTGCCCCAACAAAATTCAAACCCACCTGGTGAAAATCATTTGAAAACATGTTTCCAACCGTGAAAACATCGATTTTGAAGATATCCCAAGGTCCAAATCGACTTAATTCCGGGACATCTGAATCTCTACCACCGGCGTCGTCGACGATATGCGACTCTCCCGGTTTGAATCTCCGCGAAAGGCCGAAATCAACAAAAAAGTAGCGTACGGGATGGTCGATACGGGCAAGTGGTTTGAGTGTGTGCACTCCGTCAGGTGAAAAGTTCTCTAACACGAAATGCCACCCGTCAGGATAAATAGGACGACCATCCATCATGACGTTTGCACTTGTGCAATCACTGGTAAAAGAAGGATAATAAATATACTTCGCTTTAAAATGAGATAAAATAGAATACCCATGAGCAACAAGGTGACCGTGCATAAAAACTAAACCCTAGAAAAAATTATTAACACAACCATATATCAATGGGAGATATATTAACCTCTAAAATTTGTGTAACGAAGTCCACCACTTCACCAATAGTGCCGAAGTCTGGATCATCGAAGGGTCTTAGCACAGGCATTACTAGGAATTCGATATCCAATGAAATAGGATCACGAAAAACATCGAATATCGGAACAGTATGGTTCCTTGGGTCTTGTAACAGCTTCTCGGATGACAAGAAGCGTGCAATGTTTGTCTCTTCGGGCATGTTCTCAATCATCTTAAGACAGACAACAACGCCATCTTTAATCCTTGTTGCATCTAAAACCATAGGAAGCTGGAAGCGCGGACGTATGTTAGTTCGAGGTGATGCGTAGATCAATCGAAACGAGACTGACAATTTGTTCGATGGCATCCTCACAATATCCTGGATCTTTGCCCGTTCCGATCCAAGAAGCTTTCCAGTCTGGTTGGTAGCGTGGCCTCAAAAGTAGACCTCGATCGAGCAGAAATGAGAATCGATCTCGCCATATCTTCTCTATTCTGTTGAGTTTTGTAGGATAGAACCATTCATCGGCATTTTTGGAGGTTCCAACAGGGAGATCTGCTTGCGTACTGGATTCGACTTGGACATAAGATGAGGGGAAAGGTTCCTGCGGCTGAGGTGCAGATGCTAGTTTAGATGCGGTTCGTGGTGGGACATTCGAAGATGTGGATGGATGGAGTGACATCGCGGCGAGAATATCTATGAAATATCGCCCACATGTAGCGACGGGAACCTGAGGTATTACTGTTCGTAGATGTTCAGCTGTACGTTCACAGGTAACAACATCATGACATGTGCACGAGGCGCTAAAGGAATTTATGCAGAAATTAGATCTCCGCGCCATATGTAGGCGCAAGTTGTATGTAGGCTTGTTCACAAATTATTACTCCGCTATTCCACGACGTACTTCAAACAACGTTTCAATTCAGCTCTTTGTACATACTCCGCCCCCCGCCCCCCCCACATGTTGTCAGAGAACACGTTGTATCCGCGCACATATCAGTGCCTTCGGCTTCATGGCATCTTGCAGGACTCACAGGACTCATAAATGTGGATGACGCAAGCTTTAGAGCCACAGCACTGTCGTCAGCTCCCCTGGTATCTCTACCAATTTCCCCTATCTGCAAACGCCTAGTGTTGTTCAAGACGCCGTTCTGTTCTTGGGTTTTCTGGGTTTTATGAACAGCGAATCAGTCTTTAACTATGCTGTTGGAGCGCTCGCATTTCTCAGTGCCATAGCGTCAATTGCTGTCTACTATCGCGACTATCTCCCTAGCGCTAAAATGAAGATTTTGGACGAGATGTTGGTCGAGACGAAAGAAATTTATGACAAGGCCGTCCTCGAAGGCTTACTTCCACCTCCTATACGCAGTGATATGGAGGAGAAGCTCCATAGGTCTGCCTCTCGCACTGGAATACTTAAATGCCTCATTTAATGATCTCCCTGTCGTAGGCTTGAGAGTACCACAGACGACCTTCGGGTATCCGCCTATAGTGCTATGACATCTACTCAAGAATACATGGCAATATTCCAAGGCCTTTCACGAAAGATAGAACGGTTGACACAACATGTGAAAAAATTTCGTGCAACATTGATTGTAAGCTTCCTTGCCTCATGCCCATACCTTTCCGTTACATCCCCCTAATTACCTTTCATTTAAAAGACCACCAGCCAGAAGGAAAAACGTCTTCGCCTTCTTCGCGAGCAGCACTTCGCTGAAGTGGGCGGAACAATGTCGGCCGCTCCTATCACTAGCAACCAGAATTATGACAGAGAATCTTCTGTTATATGTAGGTTACTAACGACTACTACCCGCGTTCAGAATTCATGCTAATGTCGTTAGTAGCATCTTTGAATGCGCCACAAGTTCAAATACGCCGACCAGGGTCTTGTCCGCCCAACCTCGATTGCACGATATCGCACTTGGCGCTGGCATCACTTGTCCTTCAAACGCCCAGTGTGTTAATCTTTATTTCCATGACGGCTATCTTTCACTCAGGCTATCATCACAGCCTCCTCAGAAATGACAGAATTTGGAAATAATGTATTTCCTGAAGCCACCAATTTTCCGGCGCCAATGAATCCGGATATAGGCTCACTCAGTCAATTATCGACTTTGGTTGAACATCATCGGGCCTTTAAATCGTCTTACAGCGAAACCCGTTCTATTCTATCCTGCTGGCTGCGGAAGATTTTCAAGGCAAAGACGCACTCTGATCCTGACGTTACAATGCTTCCAGTCTAACGCGTACTTTCGACGAGTCCTTTGACACCCAGATGAAATCCTGACACATGCTACTTATCCCGTCCTGATCCATCCATGCGCTTACGAAGGCTAGATCCCTTCTGCTGGTTAGGCTCATATATGATATGAACTATGTTTTGCATTTGTTCTATGACTTTCTTCTTAACTTCGACCACCCGCTTTGTTGTAGAAGACTTTATGATTCTTCGACGGGGCGGGAGCTTGTATCGGTCGTTGTGATTTCTACATTCATGCTATACACATATATTTATCAACGGATATGATCTGTCTCCTGAAATTTGAGGATTGGCCTCATACCAGCTCCGATGTGGAGTGACATACCGAGACAAAGCACGCGCCTCTCGTTCACTTATGCATCGACTCTTTACAATACTCAGAAAATTCTAAGAGTACTTTAAGCATGAGCTAATACGATACGTAAGTGCTAATAAGACCTATTTTAAATTTTGAGAGTTAAATGACTTCTGTAGGTGAATGTAGCATATGCATGCCAAATATGCACCGGGAACAATGTTTTACGAGCTACTCCTTCATATTTGATCAAAGTAAAATCGCCAACATAGATCTATAGGGAATCCAGTTCTGAACACTTTTGTGTTGTAAATTTGCGAACTATTCACTCTGGAGGAAGTAGTTTCCAAAATACTAATTGTAACGCTTTGTCACATGGGACCTAGTGGATCGTGCATGAGGCTAATCTTAGGCGCTAGGCAATGAAACTTGTTCTCTCGTGACGTTGGCGGTTGCCTTCAGGTCGCGCGAAGAGTCAGTAGAGGAACTTCAAGCGCGTGTCGATGAAACGAACTTGAATGGAAGGCGTCCAGTAACGCGATGGGGGAAACGCTTTGGTCCGCTGCTATGAAAAATAAGTGCTGGGCATTTTGTAACTTCCTAAAAGACAATGCAGTACATAAATGCAGCAATACGACAACATAATACAGACGTTGTTCTAACATATCCTGCATCCAAATACTGGTCCATCAACTTCTGAATCAAATGGAAGAAAGCTGAATTTGCGCACAGACAGTAGGGATATCCTAAATTTGGTATGGTTGCAGATTTAAGATCATCCTTAGATGCCGCTTATTTTGAGACTAGGTATCATTTCGAAATCACGAAACAATAACGTGAAAGCTCCTGAAATCGTAAACTAGGTAATAAGAATACTCTGAGAACAGAGGCTAGTACGGCTTGAACCGTCTCGATGCTTTCAGCTTTTCCACTTTTGCTTTGTCCTCCTCCCACTTCTTCTTGAGATCCATGAGCTCTAAGCCAGGACGTCAGCTTGAACATGACTGAATGATACTGACGATCCGTACCTTTGCGCTGCTTCTCCGCCTTCTGGAATGCATAAAACCCTTCCTTCTCCTTCTTCTCCTTCTTCGTCCGGTTTCTCGCGCTGTGGCCAGTTTGCTGGAATCTCTTGCTCGCCACACCAACACCGCCTCCAAGAGTTTGGCCATAAGCGCCTCCCCTCGTAACAAGGGTAAAGCCATCATCGTCCACAATCGCCTCTCCCTTCCGGTACTTCGACTTCTGCTTGCTTTTCGCAAGCTCATACTCGTAGACCTCTATCGAAGAATCCGCGTGCTCCCGCACAACATCGAGTGGTGGCCGTAACGATCTATGCATCGCAGCGTATTGAGCAAGTCCGAGAGGTTCTTCTGAAGATGTGGGCCATGATCGCGTTTTATGTATTGAGGCGAGAGCGCGATCTAATGATGACGAGTCAAGGAAGACAACATGGGCGGATTGGCCTGATCTTCGCAATGTACGAACGCTAGTGGAGGGAAGAGGCGCAACGTGCGGCACGTCCGCTTTAGATACCTTCCGTCGTTTACGAGGTTGATCTTCTTCTACGGTTTCCTCCTCCTCCTCTTCCTCGCTTTCGCTATCTTCATTTTGCAGCTCTTTCGCGTCAAAGTCAAAGACGACTCTTTCAACTGTACCGGAATGCTTAAATAGCAGCACAAGCTCTCGCTCTGTCGTGTCGGGTGGGATGTTCACCAAAAAGAGAGTGCGGCCAGACGGGAGTATTTTGTCGGATTCCTTTTTCGATCCAGAATGAGAGCGAGCATAGATGTAGTGGGTGGAGCCCTCGGAATATGATATCGGAAGAACAGCGAAGCCGCTGACAGATGTCGGAAGAGCCATTTCGATGTCGCAGCTCGCTAAAGGAAACGGTCCTCTCGAAATTTTGGTTTGGCTATGTTTGGAACTGAAGCCATGCCAAACAACTTTCCGGTCCGGTACGACGGTGCCCGGATTATCGTTACAACAAAGCTCAAGTGGACATCCTTCCAACCTGACTCTGAATCTCTGAAGTCTCCTCAAGCAATACTTAATTTTAAACTCTCGAAAACTTTAGCGCTATAACAGAGAGTTTGGGCATCAACACTTGATATGATGTTACGTTGTGGTATATACCGGGTGTGATATTTTTGGTGCATAGAAGTATTCTTGAATAATAAATTCCAAACAAGATAATATTTTGCAGATATGTAGTACGGATGTAACACTACCTCTACGTAAAACTGAGCGCGTTATATTTGTTCCCTGGTGCGTTATTCCGCACACAAAGTTCGAATGTTTTTTAAGTATGAGATCAGTTCAGTGCTTACCGCCTCACCGACGCCCCACAGCGCACCAAAATATCACATGGTGTGATTAGCGCACCCACTTATCACACCATGTGTGTATGCACATACTCTCTAATAGCACACTTAACCTTATTTAGAAAAGCAAATGAAATCTCCGCATTCCCAACCCATTCCTATATTGTACATCGCTCTTCCTATTTACACAAATCCCCTCCGTACCATACCAACCGTATTACTTTAAGCTTTCTCCGTTGGTACTGGAAATTTAAGACGGCAGGTTTTCCGCCGGGGATGTGTGCAATTTAAACGTTTCCCTTCTTGGGCTTATTCTAAAAGGCAAAGTCATAGTAGAAAGCCTTGGCGGTCTCGAGTGGACAGTAACCTTCCTAGCGTTGCGTCGCAGATCCAAAACGAATCTTTGGCCAGAAATACTGAGAAGACAATAGTTTAATCTAAATGTGACCAGGGACATATGTTAACATAAAGAAATTGAGGTTGTGATAATGAGCATACGTCACAGCTATCATGTTCAACGCCCTCTGCAATGCCGCCGTGAATAGGAATATCGAGCAAAAAAATGCATAAAACTTACTTCGCCATACATTGCCCTATAAATTTCATAAGCCATCCGAAGATAAGGAATATCATAAAATACTCACCACAGCATTGTGTTAGAAATATGAAGTACTGCCGACGCCTGTCTCTGTCTAAGTAGAATGTATTCTTCCCATAACGTGAATTCTTACAATGATCAAGGCGATAGCTATTGATTCTTATAAGTAAGAATGCCTCTGTCAAAAGTAGGAGAGGGTGCAGTACCGTCGATATACAGTCTTTGTGACAGTGGTGATAGCCCATGAAATCCTGGCCGCATCCCAGAGTTGTAAAATGATAGGTTTGTCGCTGTTAATGCAAAAGACAAAACCTCGAGAAAAAGGCTAATAGCCATTAAATGAGGTTAGAAACTTGTGCACAAGGGTGTATGGACCTAGCTATCCAAATATACCACTAAAGTCAAGTGAAAATCAGGCTGATGTTATGAAGTAATATTCATACCAAGGATGCTGATGGAAAGAGTGTTCAAGGTTAAGGGGAACCAAACTGCATAAATATAACGACTGACGAGCCATGAAAACAACACATGAACCGTCAATGTTGAATATAAATTTGTCTATATATTCCAAATGTTAATCCATGCTAATTATTACGTGTGCCTGAATGTAGAGACAGACCTGACAAAGTAGCGGCTGCATAAATAATGAGCACTATGCATATCACAGCGTATACTATATACGCAATTCCCAGGATTACGGTTATTCGGAGACGCCGACCCCAAATCACCCAAGCTCGTATAAGAACAATCACTGTGTTGAAAGAGATTAATCAAGACGGTATGACCTCGACAACAAAGGTTTTCCACCGTGAAGAGATGCTAATAAAATAAATATCGTTGCCCCATACCCTATGATTTTCATAGCGCATACCTAATAACATGTTTAGAAGTTTTTCGAAGGTAGGATATGTCTAGAGGAATTAAATACTTGTTGCGAATGAGAGGGAACTAGCCCTACAAAGTTCAGGATTGTCGCAAGTTCTAAAGCTAAGTTCGCATATCGATTTAGGAGGAAGATAGTTTTTGTGGATGACCATCTGGAAGGCCAAATGTAGGTAATCTAGTAACATCAACAGTTCATCAAGCTGTTTTTATACATGTAAATAAAAACAGGCTTACCTCGTCCCCTAGTGTAAGCATCCAATCATAAAAAAGGATGGTGCAACCTGCTGCAGCAACATATCTACGAAATCTTTAGAAGATATGTTTTAATTATATTCACAGCGAAAAAACTTTACTTTGTCACGGTTAAGTCATGAAAGAGTATCATCCTGTCTCTTCTCCGAATTTTAGCGCAGGTTAAATCAATTAAGCAACATAAGAACTAACAAGGTTGGAATTGAGAAAGGTAGAGGTGGATTGGCAGACATGCCGACAAAAGCCTTACAAAGATGAGCGTATTATAAGTAGGAAAACGGGTACTCACCACTAACGACCGGCGAGGCTAATATACTTCTGAAGTGGGAAGCGGGAAGCTACAGGAGACAGTGACTTCGGTAATTTCTGATTCAGGGCAGAATTAATGAAGCTGGTGTCCAAGTCCTGTAACGGGCCAATCAAATCCACATTTCAGGGCTTCTCTGACTGTACAAAAGGCGAGTTCAGCGGACCCCTGGAACAAATGACATGCCAACTGGCCAAGCACAGCTAGATCCTCCCCACGGTACGGATAGCGTGGTTAAATTTAAGGTATCTTGTGATGCACTCAATTACAAAAAAGCACCCGGTAATTTGTAAAAAAAATCACACGGCTTTCGACAGCGTTCCACTCCATATTGATAAATGGGTTATTTAAATGGCCATAGAACCAGCGAATAACATATTTACTTCTCAGCAAATAAAGAAGAACACCGTAGCAGCTGGTAGAATCTTTGAACTTCTTCGTGAGGATTTTAAATTGAAAGACAGTCTGAATGTAGCATACCAATAGAAGTAGACATTCGCCTTCAAATATTTTACTAATCCCTGGAATCATACAGTTAAGACCTACCGGAGAATAGGAACCTGCCCCCAGAGCGAAAAAAATAAACCATTCAAGGACTCCAGCAAGATCAAAACATAGGATCAAAAGTTGGTTGGAGTGTAAGACACTTTACGGGTCGCAAATGACGGAAGTTCCGATTCTATCAACATCACAGGATCCGATAATTGCACCCGACGTGGTGTCAAAGTCTCATGGAAGGCGACAGATAAACGTCGCCTGAGCAGAATTGGAGCCTGATCACCAAGGAAATCTATCTTCTGAAGATACCACACGTTACTAGCAACTCTACAGAAAGATGAGACTATGAGTACTCGCGAAGAAGAGCCAGAGTTTCAAGTCCAGCTGAAGTTGTTCGGCATTCGTACAGATCCGGAAAGCCCAGATATGATGACATTGACAAAACAAGAAATGCGATGCTAGCATCGATATCAGAGTCGATGACAGAGAATCAGATCTCACTCGAGATTCGATTGATCCTTTATTATGGCAGCTTTAAATCGGCCTTCGTGACAATTTATCAGGCCTTAGTCTGCCAGGGTTGAAAGTTGACGATGAAATGTTGAAACTTGAAGCTTTTCGGAAGGTTGAACTGGTTGAGTGCATGTATTTTATTTGGATCCCATAGCAATGCCAAACAATCAACATCGTTGGTACTCAGTAGGACTCAGGAGAGCCACAGCGCGAGTTAGCCGAGAGTTGGCAGCGAGCGTGATTTTTACAGCTAGTCCAGAAACCGGAGTCGCAAATCACGAAACGAGCTTCAGGATTTTTGTTTACATTTGGAGCGTAGCCAAATAAAACACGCGTAATGATATTGACTACAAGCTGTGGCCCGTGCTGGAGGTCCGCGAGCATTAGGAGCGGGGCGACTTTCGCGTGGGCCGTAGGCATGGGTCTAAGGCTTGTGATATTGACTATTTCATTGCTCACTCAGCAGATGACTGCGTCAATGGGCTGTGCAGTGGGGTGGAGGTGGTCGAAATGGGCACTCGCTGCAGGGAAATTTCTCCTTCCACATTGGTTCTATTTGGCTACGCTCCAAATGTAAACATAAATCCTGAAGCTCGTTTCGTGATTTTGCCACTCCGGTTTCTAGATTAGCTGTAATCTTTCGGCACAATTCCAACGCGATTCACAAAGAATTTGAGGAATAGGAGATACATGGAAAGCATACGTTGAAAATTTGATGACGATCTCGGAGAAAATAGCTTCCACAATCAATACTTACTCAAGGTTCGAGTGAATGCATCCCATGAATCCTGCTACTATGAATTTCAAGCCATATTTTATCCTCAAATTTCAAGTCCATCGCCTGGGTATTTTCCGAATACCATGCCAGTAGGGATATTAAAGCTTTGAATACTTTGCTCCGTTTGTGCTTGTTCACGAATATGCAAAACCATGCGGCACGTTAATACGGCATGTATTACCCGCTCGAATCTGCTGTGTGCCTCAGGTACCGCCTAGGATGTTAATATGCAGGCCACTCACGAGGTCAATAGATTGATGAAATCTGTCTATGTCATATTTTATGTGTCAGATTGAATATTTTACGATGGTTAGCTCTGCCACTCACCGGTAGGGCCCAAATAACAATAATATTCGAAGCTGACAGCACTACGGATACGAAGATTAAGCAAAATCTACCGTTGCTATGAGTCTTCTCTTACCGAATATATATATGTAGTATGCAATTCCTAATATAAAATTCAGGATCGATTCAAAATCAAATGATGCTAGGAATTGCTAACCATCTCTTAGAATAGTGGTTAATAGCCTTGAATTCCCAGGCGATCGCACTGTCAAAGTGTTGACGCAACGACTAACTCATGAATAGGTAGGACTTACTTGCTTGAAACGCTCTTATTCCCATCATTGTCAGAAGAACTACGACATTTGTTTTCAATATCTGCATAAATTTGATTTACGATGATGAACTCACCTCCGTCATACACAATTAGAAGAATCCAATCTATCGACACAATGCGACTTCCGCCCATGAGTCGACAGCCGTAATCTAATCCTAACGGATGAAAGACTGAAACGTGTGAGATATGGCACGCACTACGTATTGCAAACTTCCTCACATTGTGCAGTGTTCGAAAATCGAGCCATAATTAGGACAGAAGAAGCTGCAGCCACTACCAAAAAGAGTATCAGCCCTATTTTTATGCGCTTGCTTGGTCCCCACACAGCCCATGTTCTAAGAGTCAGGAGAACTGCGAAATAGAAGTAAGCTGAAGCCACAGGAGTACACGAGGTATACTAACTCTCGGCAATTGCTATACCAATTATAATGAGGACTAGTCAATCATCAGTGTCAGAAGATATTAGACGCGAAATTTGTTGACGCACAGGAACTAGCTCTATACGCCACAGCGCATAATTGAACGGATACATCAAACGCAAAGTTACCTGTAGTAACCCATGATTATCCGAATAGGATTAATTGTATTAATCGTAAACGCGACCCACGGTACCAAAGGACTGCAAGTTCGATTAACGGTAAATATCTTGTGAGGAAAAACAGAAGTTTTGCCCAGTTCCACTTTGAATTCCATATGAATGTAACCTCGGAATCGAAGGTCAAGACGTAGTCAAAACCCTTTATAATGGAAGAAATGAGTTCAGGAACAATTTGAAAGAACTGCTATTATGGTGGTCATACCAAGATTGCCAAGCTCGCAACTACTTTCGAATATCAGACATACGGGCTAACTGGTAACTTAGCTCATTCTTACAGTCAAAGTACTATTAGAGAGCTGATGAGCGAAATAGATTAAAAATTAAAATGTAATAAGAATACATACTTGAAAAAGCTGTATATGTTCCAAAGCAGTAATCGCATTCTTCACTATAGTGGGAGAAACTTGTTGGGGCATGGAAGACGTAATAGTGCATCTTGAACGGTGACAACTCCTTACATATGTGCTAGCGATCTAGGATCCTCACACGAGTAGTAAGGTCTACTGTTCTGATGATACACTGATCAAAGTGGGTGATGCAAGATAGAACAAGACTTGAGTGCGATCACCTACTTCTGTAGATCACGCCTGCTCGAGATGGTATGAACTCTTTCTGGAGTAGATAGTCGGATATCACCACAGAAATGGACAGGAGGGAGGTAGAGTTATGAAAGTACCACAGTGCGTTCACATGCACTACAGGAATGCAAAAAGATTTTTTCTCATGTGTATAAAGAAGAGGGAATGCACTCCCATAATCATCGAATACTGAGTTTATGGATGACTTCAGGGCGATATCTTTGATAGGGGGTGTTTGTGTGAGTCCATCTGCCTTTACTTTCAAGTTAAACTTACCTCGTTTAGGTCATCGGGATCCTCGTGTGATTTTCCATGATGAAGAACGGATGACATCGAACTGCCAAAACCGCCACAGGTTAATACACCAGGAAATACCTGCTACTCCATCATATGAGTGGCATAGCTGTATGTAGGATTGATGTGAGATTTACGCCATGAATATTCAAAACTGTAAATATTTTAAACAGAGGGACGAAAGTAAACCTTTCAAAAAGTTCAGCTTAACATTGCTTCTGTTGTCGTGTTATCCGCCTCCACTGTCATATAATTTGCAAGTAGCCACCAATAGAATTTGAGGCAAAGTTGAATCCTACGCATGGAATAGCTCTAGCTGGGCCCGTCCGCCTCTGAAAGACTTGAAAATAAGGGATGATCAATGATATGTATACAACATAATTCTTTGTTGATATCACTTACAGATATAGAGGCTGTTCCGTTACAGAGGCTGTTCCGCACTTCTCGGAACCCTATCCTTCCCCTGGCATCAATTCTTCTAATAACTGCGGAGATGTTCGAGGAATTTGGCAGTTGGAATCTGCAGCGATGTTACCTTCTCAATGTCATTCCTACCACCCGTACTTTCATCGCCGATGGAGTTAAATATGGGCCGTAGCGTTGGTTTCATGAGTTATCGATCATATGAAAGGCGGCAGAAGACACGAGCATCTACTTTGCATGTCAGGATTATACTGGGAGCACTGCCAGCTGGCGTGCAGGTTGATTAAACAAAAAGAAGGAATATACTAATTTCAATGGAATCAAAGAATGGGAGCTGACATGAGATATGCTTTCCGTCAGTAGTTGAATGACATCCAAATATCGTACGCATCTAAGAACTATTTGCAATGGAATACGCACGAGAAAGCCGGACCATTGAAATAGCAGAAGTGGTGCAAGGAAAATTTTGCGGCAGGTAAACTTTGATCTTCCAGCACAAAGGCTGAGGTGACAAATAATGGTTGTAGGTGCTCGCGAGGGCCGAAATAGCGAACGCTACGTCCCTGAAATCGAACCAAAAGCGGTGTCTCCTGGGACAAATGCAGAGGAAACAGAGTGAAATACCGCCAATGGCAGTCCCAGAGCATCCAGTAAAGCAGATTCAGAAGAAACCAAGCAATTCGAGAATCTCTAACCCCTGGAATCGAGCAATACATAGTTCTGGGATAATTTGCGAGTTTCGGAAGTTCCAGTGACTGGGGAACACCACATGGCTGATAGTCGTACCGACACGATGTCAAAATGCCACAGGAATTACGATATATCCAGAAGAACCTTGACTAAGATTCAGAGGCAGCTAATCAAGTCTGACGAAATTTTGTATTCTGAGACACCATGTGTCGCTCCAAATCGACAGGAGGCATACGTAGAAACGATGCTGGTGACCTTAGTAACCATGAAAAAGTGCTTGATTCCCAGTCGAATATGTGCTCTTTTGTAGACAGAAGATCATGGCGGTTGAAAGTAGTCGATTCCATCGGATTTCTGAAGGACGCGCACCCTTGAAGATTCCACACTTATTTTGTATGAGGTCACGAGAAAGGTAGCATAGATAACCCGAGTCCATCAAATGACTGTCGGCAGCTAGGCCGACTCACGGACGTGTGATTTGGGGCGAGCCGAATTCCATGTATGCCAACGAAGGATGAGTCGAATTCGATAACGTACAACATCGAATCCATGTGGGCCATCCCAAGAGCGTAGTTGGCGCCTAGCAAACTGCATTCAGTTGCCAGACACCGAATTCATTGCAAAGTCGGCGCCCGTGGCTGAGGAGCATGGGAAAGGAAAGACGCGAGCTCATAGGCTGCAAGTACGAGCGAGAGCGAGATGATGATCATGGGGCCATGGGCGGAGACAAGGAGAGGGACTTTGGGGACTCATCGGAGCTACGAGTATGAGTCGGATCCGAACTGTTACGGCTAATTCGTGAGAAGATGGAAAATCTTCATCGAATGCGCTGATCTTCCAAAGACAAGAAACCGCTTCGAGGAGTGGAAAACAAAGATAAGAAGAGTCGGAAAGACACAACTGACAGCAGTGATAGCATTTGATACTGCTAGTAGCGGCATGACAACAAGCATCGATAGAATTCTGGAACAATTACATACGAGAACAGAGAAACATTCGTTTTTATTCATGTAAAAATTTGGAAAGCAGCCCCTGGATTAGAAATGGGTATGATAAGTTACAACGTGAAGGAGTCTGGGTGCGGGACTGGTGTGTCGACTACTCGTAGAAGTAACTTGAACGTAGGAAGGTACGTAGATAGGGAGTGTGTGTTGGGCGTGGGGGGCAGGCATTCCAAACCAAACGATAGAGTATGGTAAGGTAAGAGATTCAGCGACGACGACAACGAGGGGGGGGATGAGGGAAGATAATATTGTTGTAAGTAGCTTATATGATATCCAGGACAAACAGACAGAGATAGAGAGGAAGACAGAGATAGAGGGGAAGACAGAGATCGAGACAGGCGAGAGAGAAAACAGGAGATGGAAAAAAACGTATAAGGACTTGGGGTGATAATTGGTGGCTGATAGTAGTAGAGGAACTTGGAAGAGCATTACAAATCGAGTTTCGAAGCGAAAGAAGAGCAAGCAGAAACAGAAAAACGGAACGAGAA
>JASFDD010000392.1:0-19168 GCA_036937055.1 Nidula microcarpa | reverse complement strand
CTGAGCTCTTGTTACTTATATTGAACTCAGTCCTCTTATCAAATCTATTCTAAATACAGGACTAGGATAGTGGGAGGTGCAGCATATAAGCTGAAGCTAATGTCCTACATTGTCTAGCTATTCTTTGGGTATCATCAGACTCACACCTTAGCTGTATCATCCTTCCTATCCAGCCATGTTTGGGTCTTGACAGCTAACCAGAAAGTAATAACTCAGGAGGTAAGGGAAAGTGCAGGGACCAGAGATCTCTGGTGTTTCTGGAAACATTTTCCAGAGCTACATCAAGGAGAGGGGTCAGAAGTGAACAGTGGCTTCAGCTTATGTGCTGTACCTCCTTTGTTCCTGATGTCCAAATTACAGGTGATGATTAGTGGATTTGATCAGAGATAAGGGATTGCAAACTCAACTTCCTGACTGGAGATTGGCCAGGAGAAATATCTGGAGACCAGAGATTTAGATGAGAGTGATAACAATGACAAGAGAGGATTTAGAGAGCAGAAATAGATGAGGATGTCAGAGGTAGCTTAGCCAGTGTAGGTGAAGCTAATGATAGTAATTAACAAACTGAAGAAACCATGGTGCAATCAAGGTACTTATATACTAAAGAATGTAACTACTCATAGTAATACCAATTGTACTAAGGCATAAAGAAATATACTAAGTAAAATAAAGAACTAAGCAGGTCAGAGTAAGAGAATGAAAAAGGCAAATGATAGTGATAATCTGAGGGTACAAATTAAATTTCAACACAGAGGATTCACTATGTTGAGACTAGTCTTTGTGGCTGAAACATACAAAACAAAAATAAAAAGGACCAGAGTAACTGGAGATAAAGCAGAGAGTCAGGGAAAGTCAGGATTGATTTGAAAATGATCCAGGGGCATATAGGGGTTATTGTGACTGGGGTATTATATGAAGCAAGGGAGTTGGAATTGTGAACATAGCATGATGGCCTTCATGATGCAAACCTGCATTAAAGAGAAAATGAAAGAATGAGTGGAGCAATTGTCAAATGCATTAAACATGTAAAACAACTTTTTTGAATCTGCCCTGTTGAACCAGCTGTGCTTGATCTTCAGGGTGAGCTTTTTCCATTCATTTTCTGGTCTCTGTTTTGTGCACTTTTGTCTTGTGTTGACTCTGCATCCATTTTGGGTGCCATTCTGTGATCTGTAAAATAGGTAAAACAAATGTACCAATGCTAAAAATTGATAAGAAACTTACTATCTTCAACAGAACAAAATGTGCTTTATGAGTTGTATTAAAATGAATAACATGATATAGACTCACAAACTGGGAGGAGAAGAATAAAATAATCATGATTCAGTATGACTAATGCATACATAAAAAGCAGATGACTCACATTCTAGTTAAAAACATGAATAGTTGAAAATCAATAGGTATTTCTGGAGGTCAAATTCAACAGTTACCTTCTATGCAAGAATCAATTAATTAAAAACCACACTACTACACAATGATGAAGTGATGACCTACCCACTGAAAACAGCCAGGATGATATGAGGTCAATGCTAATTCAAATAGAGAAACCAGTTGCATACTGCCTGAGGTCAGACAGAGACAGAATGCTATGAGGTCAATGCCATTTTAAATGGGAAGACTGGTCACATACCTTCTGAGGTCAGACAGAGCCAGGATGCCATGAGGTTAATGCCATTTTCAATAGGAAGACTGGTCACATACCCACTGAGGTCAGACAGAGCCAGGACACCATGAAGTTAATGCCATTTTAAATGGGAAGACTGGTCACATACCTTCTGAGGTCAGACAGGGCCAGGATGCCATGAGGTCAATGCCATTTTGAATAGGAAGACTGGTCACATACCCACTGAGGTCAGACAGAGCCAGGATGCCATGAGGTCAATGCCATTTTGAATGGGAAGACTGGTCACACACCAACTGAGGTCAGACAGATCCAGGATGCCATGAGGTCAATGCCATTGTGAATGGGAAGACTGGTCACATACCTCCTGAGGTTAGACAGATCCAGGATACCATGATGTCAGTGCTATTTTGAATGGAAAGACTGGTCACATACCTGCTGAGGTTAGACAGAGCCAGGATGCCATGAGGCCAACACCATTTTGAATGGGAAGACTGGTCACATACCTCCTGAGGTCAGATAGAGCCAGGATGCCATGAGGTCAATGCCATTTTCAATGGAAAGACTGGTCACATACCTCCTAAGGTCAGACAGAGCCAGGATACTATGAGGTCAATATTATTCTTGATGGGAAGACTGGTCACATACCTCCTGAGGTCAGACAGGTCCAGGATGCCATAAGGTCAATGCCATTTTGGATGGGAAGACTGGTCACATACCGACTGGGGTCAGACAGAGCCAGGATTCCATGAAGTCAATGTCATTCTCAATAGGAAGACTGGTCACATACCTCCTGAGGTCAGACAAATCCAGGATGCCATGAGGTCAATGCCATTTTGAATGGGAAGGCTGGTCACATACCGACTGGGATCAGATAGAGCCAGAATGCCATAAGGTCAATACCATTTTGAATGGGAAGACTGGTCACATACCTTCTAAGGTCAGACAGAGCCAGGATGCTATGAGATCAATGCTATTTTGAATGGGAAGACTTGTCACATACCACCTAAGGTCAGACAGAGCCAGGATGCTATGAGGTCAATGTCATTTTGAATGGGAAGATTGGTCACATACCTTCTGAGGTCAGACAGAGCCAGGATGGCATGAGGTCAATGCCATTTTGATTGGAAAGACTGGTCACATACCTCCTGAGGTCAGACAGAGCCAGGATGCCATGAGGTTAATGCTGTTTAAATGGGAAGACTGGTCACATACCCACTGAGGTCAGACAGAGCCAGGATGCCATGAGGTCAATGCCATTTTCAATGGAAAGACTGGTCACATACCTCCTGAGGTCAGATGGAGCCAGGATGCCTTGAGGTCAATATCACTTTGAATGGGAAGACTGGTCACATACCTCCTGAGGTCAGACAGAGCCAGGATGCCATGAGGTCAATGCCATGTTCAATGGGAAGACTGGTCACATACCTCCTGAGGTCAGGCAGAAACAGGATGCCATGAGGTCAATGCCATTTTGAATGAGAACACTGGTCACATACCCACTGAGGTCAGATAGAGCCAGGATACCATGAGTTCAGTGCCATTTTAAATGGAAAGACTGGTCACATACCAACTGAAGTCAGACAGAGCCAGGATATCATGAGGTCAATGCTATTTTGAATAGGAAGACTGGTCACATACCCCCTGAGGTCAGACAGAGCCAGAATGTTATGAGGTCAATGCCATTTTGAATGGGAAGACTGGTCACATACTGACTGGGGTCAGACAGAGCCAGGATGCTATGAGGTCAATGCCATTTTGAATTGGAAGACTGGTCACATACCACCTGAGGTCAGACAGAGCCAGGATGTCATGTGATCAATGCTATTTTAAATGGGAAGACTGGTCACATACCGGCTGAGGTTGAACAGAGCCAGGATGCTATGAGGTCAATGCCATTTTGAATGGGAAGACTGGTCACATACCCGCTGAGATCAGACAGAGCCAGGATGCCATGAGGTCAATGCCATTTTGAATGGGAAGACTGGCCACATACCCGCTGAGATCAGACAGAGCCAGGATGCCATGAGGTCAATTCCATTTTCAATGGGAAGACTAGTCACATACCCGCTGAAGTCAGACAGTGTCAGGATGGCATGAGGTCAATGCCATTTTGATTGGGAAGACTGGTCACATACCTCCTGAGGTCAGACAGATCCAGGATGGCATGAGGTCAATGCTATTTTGAATGGGAAGACTGGTCACATACCAACTAAGGTTAGACAGAGCCAGGATTCCATGAGGTCAATGTCATTTTGAATGAGAAGACTGGCCACATACCCTCTGAGGTCAGATAGAGCCAGGATGCCACAAGATTAATGCTATTTTGAATGGGAAGACTGGTCACATACCAACTGAGGTCAAACAGAGCCAGGATGGCATGAGATCAATACCATTTTCAATGAGAAGAAAGGTCACATACCACCTGATTAAGATGGTTCATCATACCATCAATTTCTATTCACACATACAGTACAATGAAAACTTGCTTACATCCTAAAATGCATTTAAATATGTTTTCAGTGTTACAAATTATAAATTTCTCCATTTCATTACCTCTAGAATATCTATGATTTTCTCAAGCTGACTTTCAAGCAAACCTTCAGTAGTATTCTATGTTTTGAAATAATTAAGTAAACTTTTTAAGGGTCAATATTGCAAAAGACATACCTTTCTTGTCTTTCTCATGTATTGTTCCAGTGTCTTAAAATCATGAAATGTTCCCAAGCTGACTAACCAAGGCATCACCAAGCTTGTGGTGAGCTTATTTATGTGAGTCACTAATTCAGTTTGAAGTATATCCAACTTCCCTTTCCCAGCAGTTATCATGTCTAAATGATAGCACCAGTATTGGCAAGCATAGTGAACAGGATCTCCATGCTCAAAATCCACAGCCTGGTTCTCCAAAATATCTAATTGTGCCATGCATCTCTGTAGGATGAATTGGTGGTGTTCCACAAGTGGTATGTAATGCTTGTTAGACCGCTCAACATCTTTGAGGAAGTCCCCAAGAGAGGCATGGTATGGAATGATAGGCTCTTTGTTGGATAATGGAATTTTCAGAACTGATTTGCATCCACGAAGTGCAGCTCTTATTTCTCCAGTTGTAACTCCTATAAGTTTTGCAAGAGCATGGATATCCAAGGTTCGCTGAAGCAGGAGGATGGTGGAAAGGACTGTGGCACAATGTTGATGTTTGGCAGATGATAACACCTGCTTATAAATTGAGTCCAAGCCAGAGTGTGCAACCAAGATATTTTGCAGCATGCTCTGAGGAGATTCCTCACCATACTTAATGAATTTGAGCACAGTAGACATGTAAATGAATACTCCTTCAGACTTTTGTATGAGACTCTCGATATCCTGAGCTGATGGCCAAGGACCTCTCTCATCCTGCAACTCATGCTCGTGGATAACGCAGAGTTCAGCAAAGCCTTCTGTACAGACTTTCCGAATATCACCTGTAGCATCAAAATCTTGTAGAAGTAACTGGTAGGTTTGATTCCGAACTGGTAACTCCTTGAATACACCCTCAATTTGGTGCTCAGGTCGACTTGTGAGGAGATAATGTAGACATGTGCATGACGTTGCTGTTGCAAATAGGCGGATTAGGGTCTCCTGTTCCTTGTGGCTAGTGCACTCGTCAATGCCGTCTATGATTATAATAATGCACAGACGGCGCAGTGACATCGCTTCGACGGGCTCTATGATAAGTTTCTGGAGCTGATTGGTGAGATTTCTAGCCGAGATAATTGGGTCATCGATGACAACCTGCTCGATAGACTCTCGGAGCAATGGAACAGAGTGTGCAAGCTGATATGCAAGAGTGCATACAACCTTCGTTACTTCCATGCGGTTCTCCCTTCCTCGAGAGAAGAAGAATGTTAGAGGCACCCATCCACGTCGTTCGCAATCTGCAGCGATGCTATGCGCGATAGAAGATTTTCCAGTTCCCGCATATCCAGACAGCCAGCAGATGGAGCTTCTGTCAGGATCTGCAGCCCATTTCCAGATATCCTCAATCACCCGGACACGGGTGCCCTCTGCGCAGAGAGTCGCTTGCTGTGCCTCGCGCTCAAGAGAATTATACGCTGCGTTCATGGCAGTGATGGGCTTCAATAGCTCGAGAGCCGATTCTAGGTAATTGCACGAACATATCCAATAATGCACATCCATGATAAGATATGATACGTACTGCGAGGTCGAGCGTCCACATTTATGTCTCGTCCGGCGCTGTTGAAACTACTTCCATGAATATGAGTATTGCTGCTGCCCGGAAACAATGAACTAGAGCTGCTCATGGTGATGGGTAGCAGTGAACGACAAAGTTGGCAGATGATGAGAGTAAAGAGTAGAAACCGCTCATAGATTGATGAGCGTATCTTAGATAAGCGACGCTCCCACGACAAGCGCCTGGGATATGCCTTTGGCCCATTATCACACTCCACCCAGCCTTGCTTCGATCTCTTGTATGCTTTGTCTCTTAGAGCCATCTTGTAATCAAGGAAATAACGAGCGCGGAGAAGAAGTAATGTTGGAATAATGGGTGCTCATTTGCGAGCGTTTCGCGATGCACTGCATTTCGCATATTTTCATTTTCCTTTTAGTTTACATTTCCGTGGCTTTTCATTAATGTCCTATTTTGTATATTTGTTTCAGATCTTATAGTATATGAGTAGTCTACAATTGTTGTATGTACTCATCCGTTTGCCTCTCGAGCTCACCGAGGTCAAACGCGAATCCACTGCTTTGTGATCGACTAAGAGGCGTGCACTTTCATTTTACATAACAAGTAATCGTATTTGAATTTCCGTACCTGCGCTCGTTTACGCCTCCCCGCGGGCGCTGCAACTTCTCCTTAGCGTCATTCCTGATCTTAGGCAGCCCTGGTGCGCGTTACGTTCTTCGACCACGTACGCGCTTCTCTCCTCTCCCTTAACTTAACTTAACTTATCTTCAATTCTTAGGCGGCGACACCGTGTCCGACACGCTGCCTTCCTGCGCGCCTTGCACGCGCAGAATGAAGGCGTACTCCACGCGCACTCCGCTGAAGTCGACGAGTACGGGTACGAGACTACCGCCGTCCCCGTCCTTTGGAAGAAGCCAATCCGCAGACATCGAGACCTTGCACCAGCGCAGAGCTGACGAGATCATCCATGGCATCGACGTCACCGCCGACTTCGAGGATAGCCTGCACCTCCCGCCATCCGCGCGGCGCACCTGGGTCGCTGTCAAGATGGTATGTCTCCCACTTTCATTCTATCTCTCACCACCCTATTGAATCCTATTCGCCCCATAGACAGCCTCCTCCCCCAACACACATGCTATCATTCACCTCTCCAGCGATCTCGCACGCACGCGGCCCCCCTTCACCCTACCAGTCACGTTCCCGGGGTGTCCCGCCCCGTCCGACTTCGACGCACTCGCGCCCTCCGTCACCGCGCGCCCGGCCCCGCTCAGGCTCGAGGACATTGCTCACCTCTGTAATGTGCGTATGCACCAGGGCAAGGTAGAGGGGGGTGATGGTGACCATTCATGCAGAGTACAGGCTCGCTTCCCCATCTTCTCTGTGCTTTTCTGGATTAATATGGGTTGCAGCTGGTACCAGCCCACGATCGACGCCCTCGCCCTCGTGCCCATGCGTGAATTGAATGCTCTCTTCTTCCTCCTAGTTCTCGACACAGGTGCAGCCCCTCATGTACGGAAAGTATCAGGGTTGCTTCCGTGAGTCCCCTCCCTCCCCTCTCATCGATCCTGTACTGACTCCCCCACCAATCAAAGCACGACTCTCCACCTAACGCACGCCCTCGCCAACGGGCGCGCACACAAATGCGCACTTGGCGTCAAGAACGTACGCCGTGCTTCCATCTTCACGGAATGCTCGTGGTGTTCTACGCTGCTGCAGCGTCCTCTTCCGCT
Organism: Nidula microcarpa; assembly: GCA_036937055.1. Lineage (NCBI taxonomy): Eukaryota > Fungi > Basidiomycota > Agaricomycetes > Agaricales > Nidulariaceae > Nidula > Nidula microcarpa. Next base: position 11,628 of record JASFDD010000392.1, on the reverse strand, counting down.
TCTTCCTCCTCCTCTGTCTCTGTCTCTGCCCTCCTCCCTCCTCTACGACCTCTGCCCCGTCTTCACCCTCTGCAACTTCAATTCCCACCCCCAACTCATTAACAACCCACACCGCCCAAGGCTGCCCCCCCGTCTGGTCGCACAAAGACGAAACTGACATAGCCTACGACGACTCTGTCGCGCTACTCTTCCTCCCCTCCATGTGCAGGACGCCTCTCTCTTCCTCTCCTTCCCTGCTCCCTTTCTTTAGTTAGTTCTCTCGTTTATGACCTTTCCCCCATACCCCTAGCCCGAATGCGCAATTAGAAGAAAACGGAGACAATAATAGCAGCAACACGCACCCACTAGGCATTGGTATCCTCTTTGGCATGCATAACTGCGAGTCGTGCGGCATTGTGCTGGACGTGATGCTCACGAACGGGCTCGCTGTGAGCCTTGGTGGACAGCAGAGAACTGCTTCAGACGTCAGAAATGGTGGCGGGAAGGAGGAGGGGAATACGAAGGATACAGCGCTAGGGAGGGCAAGATCGAGATAACCCCCGCTGCCTCGGAACGGGTGGGCATTGGTCAACTCTATGGTTCGTTCCCTTGTCCCTCCCGTTCCCCTTCCTACAACACTGTAAAGTTGGAAGCTGACGTCTCCGTGACGCAGGAATGTGGACGACTCAGCATCCCTCGTCTCGCGCATCACGTCCGTGAGCCCGTTCGTGATTAAGTACGTGCCGTATTGGGCGCTGAGCGAGGTGTGTCCCGCCTTCTCCCTCCTTTTCCTCCCTCTCCTCCTCCCTTCCTCTTGTTTTCCCCCCACTTTCCTCGCCTTCTTCCTGACCCCTCCTTCTCCTCGTTCCCCCTCCTTCTCCTCGTTCCCCCTCCTTCTCCTCGTTCCCCCTCCTTCTCCTCGTTCCCCCTCGTTCCCTTACCCTTCCCTCTCCCCTTTCCTTCCCCGTCCCTCTCCTCCCCTATTCCCTCCCCTCTCCAGTTCCCTTATCCTTTCCCGTTCCCTCTCCATCCCCTCGTCACCCTTTCTTCTTCTCCCGTCTTCTTTCTCGACAAACGCTGACCACTCCTTTCGCAGGTAATGCCCTACTTTATCCTGCCGCGCCATCGAGAAAAAGTCCAATTTCGGCGTGCGCAGCGCCACCAGGGAACGGTGCCTCGCAGGGGAAGAGATTAAGAGGCGGGTGGGGCGTTTCGAACTGGGCAGGGGGAAGTGATGAGGCAGTGGGATGAGATAAGGTTGGAGTGAGGAAAGAGGATGGGAGGATGAGGTGAGGAAGGTGAAAGGCAGAAGGGGAAGGAGGATGGCAGGATGATCGTGAGCAGGGAGTGCGGCGGCAGCAGGGAAATGATCGGGCGGAAGTGAGGGGGGGGGGACGCAAGTACGGGGATGCGGGGATGAGGGGATGAGGGGGCGGGGAAATGATCGAGCGGAGAGGGTGGCGGGAAAATGAATGTAGGGTACAGAGGCGGGGAAATGACGAGCAAATTTCAAGGATGAGTTTCTATTTCACGATACACTTTATCGATACATGTATAGATAGAAAATACGTATACACTAGACCACCTCTGATTTTTGCAAATACATTTTATTGCGGGAAGCATGGATGCAGCCATAACGTGGATTCTGGCGTATACGACGATTATAAGGCGAACAAGCTAAAGGTGTCTATTCAATTCATTATTCTGGAGGAAATATTACGGCTAGGACTTACACAGATCGTACTCACGAGCGGTAGAGTCATCCAAAAGAGCATATGCCGCCAAATTGTATCTCCCCCCTGCACCCCATCTTCATTCGGCCTTTCCCCCTCTCTCTACCTATAACCGGATTAACCACCTGCACTCCCCTCACCTGCACCTCCCGCGCCCTTGCCTCCTCCTCCGCACGCAAGAGCCCCACCAGATCACTCCCCAGCGGCGGAGGTGAGTCGCCCCTGAGGACGCGCGCATCGAAGCCCAGGATGACTGTCCCAGTCCGCAGGCTCGTCGTCGTCGTCGGTGGGAGTGGCGGGGAAGATGACCCAGGTGGGGAGGGGGACGTCCTCCACGACGGCGCATGCCTCGACGACATCCTCCTGGACAACATCCTCCTGGACAACACACTCCTGGACAAACATCCTCCTGGACAATGCACTCCTGGACAACATTCTCCGCGACAACACGCTCCTCGACAGCATCCATCTTCCCCATCCTATTCCCATCCAACAGCACACTTGCCGACGTCGAAAGCAAAAATCCCGCACCCTCCTCCGCGGCCAGAACACGCACATCGAACCAAGAACAGGGCACTCTGCGGCATCCACGCCGTCCAGGAGGACCCAGCCGGTGAGCTCGAGGTCGCACTCGGTGGGGGCCGCAAGGAGCAAGACATCACTAGGCTGAATCAACTCGAACACGCCACTACACACCTCGTTTACTGAAACACAGCCGAACTCGACAAGCATGTTGCATTCAATATCCTCGACAGCGATAGGGACAACATTCTCGACAGCATCATCCTCGACGGGAACATTCTCGGCAGAAACATGGTCTACAGGAACGGCGACAACGTCCTCGACAGCAACATCGACAATATTCTCAACAGGACCAGCAGCCACATCTTCAACAGTGCTAGCAACAGCGTCTTCCTCCGACTCAGACTCGTGCACAACAGTTGCATCCCTGGGGCGGAATCGGAGCAGAGACAAGAGAGGGGACGAAAAGGAGAAGTGCGACGATGACGAGAAGGAAGAGGAAAAGGAAGACGTAGCATATTTGTCTGTCGCCGCATGCGTAACACCAGTCTTCGCTTTCGCGATCTGAGAGAACATTTCGGGAGAAGGGGTAGGGAGGTAGGTGCTTTACAGAGGAGGAGGGGTTAAGTGAGACAAAGCAGGTGGTGGGAGAGAAAGTAACGGTTGGGGGAGCGGGGTTTTATAGGCTTTGGGTATGTCTGAGTCTCAGAGGGATCGAGAGGCAAGATAGCAGTGGTATGAGACTTTCAAGACAGGAGAGACTTATAGGCTGGGGAACCGGAATACATCCTAAGGGAGCACTCAAAGATCGGGAGAGGACTGAGCACGCACGTCGACGGAGTGGGAGAGCGGTCAAAGAACCAGTCGAGGAGGTTCCACTGGAGGATGTCCTGGCGCTTCACGGAAATTCACGGTCATGTGACTGTCCAGACTTGCCCTTGTTTGGCGCCTGTGGCCGGACCGGTTGGCGCTATCTCTCCTCCCAGCCTTGCTACGAAGATCCGCCGCAATGGCACGTCTCGCCAGGACGGATCTATTCTTGGGCCCGCTATTACAAGGCCGCCTCGAGGACCCAACTCGAGTCTCTGTTCGTCCCCCATGCCCTTTCTGCGCCCCGCCTTGGCCCGTCGAGTTCGAATCCTATCCCGCACCACGCCAAATCGCACTCAGCATGCTAGCCCTTTTCGCCTGCTCACTACCCTCCATGGCGCCAAGCCCCCCACCCTCCGCTGGGGGCGCATCCTAACTGGCACCCTCCTCGCCCTTGGGCTCTCTCCTTGGTACATCTCCCACCCATACCTGGATGCCTCCTCGGATCCTCCCTCAGGCTCTTCCACCCCTCAGGACCCCCTCCCTACACTCCTCCGCGCCTACTTCGTGTACACGATGTGCTCCGTCCCCGCCCTCGTCGACGCCTCCCCGCGCGCCCTGCAGCTCCTCAGCGCCGTCCCTGGACTCCGGCAGCTCACGGAGGCCTTTGTACGCGTTACATTCTTCGACCACGTACGTCCCATCTCTCCTCTCTCCTCCTCTCGCTTATCTTATCTTATCTGCAGTTCGTAGGTGGCGACACCGCGTCCGACACCCTTCCCCTCCTTCGTGCCCTCCGCGCGCAGAACAAGGGCGTGCTGCTCGCGTACTCGGTCGAGGTCGACGAGGATGAGGCCACTGCTTCCCCGGCCTCCTCTTCCCACACCAAGTCGATGGACATGGACACTCCGCATCAGCGCATAGCAGACGAGATGATCCACTGCATCGACGTCGCCGCCGACTTCGAGGATAGCCTGCACTCTCCCCCGTCCGCACGGCGCACCTGGGTCGCTGTTAAGATGGTACGTATTCCGTTTGCATCCTATCTCTTGCCACCCTATTGAATATCCGCCCATTAGACCGCCCTCCTTCCCAACGCACGCGCCCTCATACACCTCTCCACCCACCTCACATGCATCCGGCCCACCCTCACCCCACCCGTCCCGTTCCCCGGGTGTCCCGACCCGTCCGATCTCGACGCTCTCTCCGTCGAATCCGCTCCCCCTGCCCCGCTCACAACGGAGGACATCGCTCAACTACGCGCGCTGCATGACGCGCTGGTGCGCATATGTACCAGGGCGCAGGAGCGCGGGGTGAAGGTGATCATCGATGCGGAGTATAGGTGCGCTCACCCCTCTTCTTTGTATTTTGTATTTTGTATTTATGTGGATTGCAGTTGGTACCAGCCTGCGATTGACGCGCTCACGCTCGCCCTAATGCGGGAATTCAACGCTCTCCCTTCATCCTCCTCCCCGTCTCCAAATTCCCAGGTACAGCCGCTGGTGTACGGGACGTACCAGGCGTACCTCCGTCGGTGAGCCTCTCTTCCCAGTCCTCTCCCCTGCTGTCTCTTCCACTCTACGTGCTCCATAGTACACGTGTACTGATATCCTCCCCACAGTACCCCCCTCCACCTAACATACGCCCTCGCCGACGCGCGCGCACACAACTACGCACTCGGTGTGAAGCTCGTGCGCGGGGCGTACCACCCACACGAGCTCGCCGCGTTCTATGTCGCTAAGGCCTCCTCCACCTCCGGTGCCTCTAAGTTCTCTCCTGCCTCTCCTTCTCCTTCTCCTTCCTCTTCCTCATCTTCCTTTGCCCCCACATCTCCCTCTCCAACTTCGATCCTCATCCCCTCCGAATCGCTCACAATCCTTGCCCCCTCTCCCGTCCCCCCCGTCTGGTCCCAAAAAGACGAAACCGACATGGTCTACAACGACTGCGTCGCCCTCCTTATCCTCGCCGCCGCACAGGACGCTGCTGTCCCCTCCTCCTCTTCCCTCCTGCCCTCCTTAGGGTGGTTCTCGCGTCTCTGGCCGAGCAAAGACAACAGGAAAACGGACGAGAGGGAGCACGCCACGCGGCCCCCGGGCATCGGCCTTCTCTTCGGCACGCACAACCGCGAGTCGTGCGGCATCGTTTTGGATGAGATGGTCGCGAACGGGCTGGCCGTGCACCGCGGGGACGCGGGTGGCTTTGGAGGGCTGCAGAAAGCCGCTCTACAAGGGACCGAAGACGGAAACGAGTCGGAGAAAGGCGGAACGGAGGAGGAGGGCAAGATCGAGATAACCCCCGCTGGCTTGGAGAGGGTGGCCATTGGGCAGCTCTACGGTTCGTCTCTCCCTTTCGCCTCACGATTTTGAAGTTGAATTTGGGCTAATGCCCACGTGATGTAGGAATGAGTGACGACCTCACGGCCTCCCTCGTTGCACGCACCACATCTGCGAGCCCATTCGTGATCAAGTACGTGCCGTACGGGGCGCTGAGTGAGGTGCGTTTGGCCTCTTCCTTTTCCTTTCTCCCTCAACTTCCTTTCTTCCCCTTCTCTTCCTTCCTTCCCTTTCTCTCCCTCCTTCCCTCCTCGTTTCCGTCCCTCCTTCCCCCTTCATCTTTTCCCCTCATCGTTCCTCCACCCTCGCCCAACGCTAACCCCCCTCCTATGCACAGGTAATGCCCTACCTCTCCCGGCGCGCCATCGAGAATAAATCCATCCTCGGCTCCGGCGGGGCCGCCAGGGAACGGCGCCTCGCAGGGGACGCGATTCGGAGGCGGGTGGGCGGGATTTTCGGGCTGGGCGGGTGACAGGGTGAAATGAGAGAACGAGAAAGTGGTTGTGGGCGGGATTGCGGGGGCGGAGAAATAATTGGGCTGGAGAGTGATCAGGCGGAAGTGAAATGTAGGGATGCAGGGGCGGTGGCGGGGGTGGGGAAATGACAGATGCAGTTGCGGAAATATGTAGATGCGGGGAATGCGTTACCATTTTAGCACAATTGATGGAGCGCGGAGTGGAGGTAGACGAGTTATGAACCGAGGGATGATAAATGGATGGAAGGGGTGTATGTACAGCAGATCACCGCTCGGATTTTTCGCTTTCTCACATAATATATATATATGTTTTGGATACCAGCCTTGTCACTATAGTGTATCTACAGTAGATTCACATGTCAATACCAATTAACTGCTTTTTTTGTATCTATACTCTACTCTTCCATGGATAATGATCTCGACTTTGTTATCCAACAGGCCAAAAATACATTTCGCCTATGAATATAAGCATTCATACACAGTTTATTTGGATCCATTTGCATTGGGTGTACACACTCGTGACAAATAGTCCAACCAAGTTTCATCTAATCTAGATAACACAACTTCAGGCACATTACTGTGGGTTAAAAAATACTGATACAAAGTATTGCCCAATCTGTATGCCTTAAATGCAGGATTGTCATGATAATTTGAGCAGTGTTTGATGTCTGAGATGAGGATGTACTGTCATATCCCATTCCAGCTGTCACTTGTCACCTGTCCTGTCACACCTCAATTTACCACAATTCCAAGTCCTCATGGCTAAGCCTCAGCTGTGTTGGCCACATCATGGGTGACTACATGTTTCAGATATTCTGCATTGAGTCTCCATTTCATATTAGTCTCTTTTCAAGTTCCTTATCTCTTATGTCCACAATGCCTTCCAGTTATCCATCTCAGTGTCCATACATTTCTCTGCTCACCTGACTCTCTCCATGCTGTAGACACAACCTGACCTCTACACCCATATGCTTTGTATGTCTTCATTAGACTTAGTACTAGATAGTTTATCTCTAGGAATAGTATATAAGTAATGGTATTCAAGTTGTAGTCCTTAGTTTGTTAATTGCATTATCAATCTGCTTTCTGGCTTGATACATGCTCTATACTCTCTCAACCTCTTGTCCAATTCTTCAGCCACTCTGGCCAACCTTTGGCTGACCTTCAGCTGAATTCTTGTTTCTCAACAAGCTGAGCTCTCATTATCTATACTAAACTCTGTCCTCATCATCAGTCTGTTCTAAATACAGGACTAGGATAGTGGGTGGTGCAGCACATAAGCTGAAGCCAACATCCTACATTGTCTATTGTCTTTAGGTATCAACAGACTTGCGCCTTGGCTATATTGTACTTCCTGTCTGGCCATGTTCAGGTCTTGACATGTACTTGCAACAATTTGTCTATCAGTGCCAGCACCAGCACTGGAAAAGAAAGTGACTGTAATTGTTGTGAATTATTTGTGGGTCAGCCAGGGTTCAAGAAGACCAAGATATCTGCTGTGTTCTACACTGGAGCTCAAGCATTGCACAAATTATAATATATCCAGCAAGTTTATGACATCTAATAGTTGAATATACCAGTGGAAAGTGTACAGAGTATTTACTGTAGTTATTAGTGTCCAGATAATTCAAGAAGGATGCTAAGACTGCAATTAATTTACAATTGAAGCCAGGGATTTTTTTACTGTATAGGTAAATATGTAGTGAAATTGTCAGTCATGAAAGAGATAAGGCCAGCATCACCAAGTGGAGATAACCAAGATGTAAACTTGGGTGCTAATAAGTGAACCCTGCAAAATTCATGGGTAGCTCCAGAGGAGTTGTGAAGCCTAGAGCATAAGCCAGCAATTGAAAGATGTGAAAAAGGTAAGGTCCCAATAAGGTCCTGACATTGTTCTTATAACTATATGTCATGATATGAAGTCAAAATTTAAAATAGCATATATATTTCAGTCACACATATTTATTGCCATAATAACAAATAAATCTGATCCATTCCAATGCAACTATATGGACTGTTGTGAATGGGTAGCAGTTGAGTCTGAAGACTGTTATTATTGGGGGAAACTTTATATATAGGTAAATTGATGACTAACATTATGCATCAGAGTGGAGTGTCAAGAACTCATTTCAAGATGAACCCTAGGGGTCCTGGTACAGGTGATGATTGGTGGATTTGATCAGAGGTAAGGGGTTGCAAACTCAACTTCCTGACCAGAGATTGGTTAGGCTCTGGAGACCAAAGATTTAGATGAGAATGATAGCAATGACAAGAGAGAATTTAGAGAGCAGAAATAGGTGAGGATGTCAGAGGTAGCTTAGTCAGTATGGGTGAAGCTAATAGTATTAATTAGTGTTTTGAAGTCCAGTTACAAGGCTGGAAAAAAAACCAAGACTGGACCAGACTTTACCCAATCAAGACCAGAAAATATGAAGACTGATGAAGACCATAACCACAGTCTGATCTTTGGTCTTCTGCAACTTTGAAATTCAGAAGACTGACAAAAAACCAGTTTCAACCAGCCTCAACTGATTTTGCTGGCTGGAGCTTTACAAAAAGATAGGTCCATCAAAACACTCTTGAACAACTCCAGCATTGTAATTTTAGAGTAAGAATTGATAAAGTTATAGCCAAATTTACTAATTTTATTGAATTCAAGTGAAGTTGGGTTTAACTTGGTCATTTCTCACCTAATTTTAAAGTTCTTACACTCATTATGACTAAGTGAATATTTTGAATTTAATTCTGAGGTCAGTTCTTACAGATATCTTAACTTCTGCATGTAATTCCCAATATATTGTTATGAGTTGTTAATATTTACCTACTTTGTGTCATATCCCACTCACAATTACCACCCATATGCTCCTAATCAAGCTTCCAATCAATCCCAACACTTTCCCAACTCATTGCATCATCTCTGGTTTACTCTGGTTTACTCCAGTCTATTTCCATTTCTTGATTACTTATGTTTCAGCCAGACACTAGTCTACTATCAGTATATCCTCTGCATTAACATTTAGTTACTATTGTCATATGCTTTCTTTTGTTTGACCCACTTACTTCTCCTTTTCACTTAGTATGTTTTAGTACCTTGTGGCAATACTCTGGATAGTTACATTTCTTAGTATTTAAGTACCTTGAATGTACTGTAGAACTTCAGTTTGTTAATTACATGTTACAACTGCTAGTTCCTCTTCACTAGCAAAGCTACCACTGACACCCTCAACATCCTCTGCTCTCTCAACCTCCTTTCAACATCATTATCACTCTCATGCTAAATCTCCTGTCCCCAGAGATTTCACCTGACTAATTTCTGGTCAGGAAGCTGAGTTTGCAATCTCTTACCTCTGTTCAATTCACTAACTGTAATCTGTAAATTGGATGTTAGAAACAAAGGGGGCACAGCACATAAGCTGAAGCCACTGTCTATTCTGATCCCTCACTTTGATGTAGCACTAGAACACATTCCTGGAGATATCACTGGAGTCTCTGGTTACTTTCCTTTGCCCCTCCCAAGTTATTATTTGCCTGGCAACTCTAGGTCTTACCTGGAAACAAGTTCTTGACACTTTGGTGAATATTAGCTTGTTTAGGTTGGCAGAAAGGTTGCAAAGACCAGTCTGCAACCAGTCTGCAACCAGTCTTAACTGTAACTGGTTAAGACCAGTTGTGAGACCACAAAAAACTGCACAAAACTGCTCTGGACCAGTCTACATCAGTCCAATCTAGCTTTTTGCAATTTTCAAACTGAGGAAGTCCAGTCTCAGTCTTGGTCCAAGGCTCTTAAGGTCAAAAAAACCAGATCAGACCAGACTTCAGAAAACTAGTAGTAATTAACAAACTGAAGAAACTATGGTATGATCAAGGTACTTAAATACTGAAGAATGTAACTACCCATAATAATAATACCAAAATTGTACTAAGGCATAAAGAAACATACTAAGTAAAATGGAAAACTAAGCAGGTCAGAGTAAGAGAATGCAAAAGGCAAATGATAGTGATAATCTGAGGGTGCAAATTAAATGTTAACACAGAGGATTCACTATGTTGAGACTAGTGTCTGTGGCTGAAACATACAAAATAAAATAAAAAGGACCAGAGTATAACTGGAGATAAGGCAGAGACTCAGGGAAAGTCAGGATTGATTTGAAAAAAAAATCTAGGGCATATAGGGGATTATTGTGACTGGGATATGATATGAAGTAAGGGAGCTGGAATTGTGAACATAGCATGATGGCCTTCATGATCCAGACCTGCATTAAAGAGAAAATGAAAGAATGAGTGGAGCAATTGGACAAATGGATTAAACATGTAAAACAACTTTTTTGAATCTACCTTCTTGAACAAGCTGTGCTTGATCTTCTGGGTGAGCTTCTTCCATTCATTTTTGGTCTCTGTTTTGTGCACTTTTGTCTCTTGCTGACTCTGCATCCATTTTGGGTACCACTGTGTGATCTGTAAACTAAGTCCAACAAATGTCCCAATGCTAAACAATAATAGGAAACTTACTATCTTCAACAGAAAGATATGTGCTTTATAAGCTGTATTAAAATGAATAACATGATATGGACTCACAAACTGGGAGGAGAAGAATAAAATAATCATGATTCAGTATGGCTAATGCATACATAAAAAACAGATGACTCACATTCTAGTTAAAAACATGAATAGTTGAAAATCAATAGGTATTTCTGGAGTTTGAATTCAACAGTTACCTTCTATGTAAGAATTAATTAATTAAAAACTATACTACTACACAATGATGGAGTGATGACCTACCCACTGAAAAACAGCCAGGATGATATGAGGTCAATGCCAATTCAAATAGAAAGACTGATCACATACCTCCTGAGGTCAGACATAGCCAGGATGCCATGAGATCAATGCCATTTTCAATGGGAAGACTGGTCACATACTAGCTGAGATCAGACAGAGCCAGAATGCCATGAGGTCAATCCCATTTTCAATGGGAAGACTGGTCACATACCCGCTGAGGTCAGACAGAGCCAGGAAACCATGAGATCAATGCTATTTTAAATGGGAACACTGGTCACATACCAACTGAGGTCAGACATAGCCAGGATGCCATGAGATCAATGCCATTTTCAATGGAAAGACTGGTCACATACCCACTGAGGTCAGACAGAGCCAGGACACCATGAGGTCAATGCCATTTTCAATGGGAACACTGGTCACATACCCGCTGAGGTCAGACAGAGCCAAGATGCCAAGAGGTCAATGCCATTTTAAATGGGAAGATTGTTCACATACCTGCTGAGGTTGGACAGAGCCAGGATGGCATGAGGTCAATGCCATTTTGAATGGGAACACTGGTCACATACCTTCTGAGGTCAGACAGAGCCAGGATGCCATGAGGTCAATGCCATTTTTAATGGGAAGACTGGTCACATACTGGCTGAGGTTAGACAGAGCCAGGACACCATGAGGTCAATGTGATTTTGAATGGAAAGACTGGTCACATACCTGCTGAGGTCAGACAGAGCCAGAATGCTATAGGGTCAATATCATTTTTAATGGAAAGGCTGGTCACATACCAACTGAGGTCAGACAGAGCCAGGATGCCATGAGGTCAATGCCATTTTGAATGGGAAGACTGGTCACATACCTCCTGAGGTCAGACAGAGCCAGGATGCCATGAGATCAATGCCATTTTCAATGGGAACACTGTTCACATACCTCCTGAGGTCAGACAGAGCCAGGATGCCATGAGGTCAATGCCATTTTGAATGGGAACACTGGTCACATACCAACTGAG
>JASFDD010000391.1:0-19225 GCA_036937055.1 Nidula microcarpa | reverse complement strand
ATAAATAAAATACTAACCAATGATCTCACTATCACTGAGATGCCATACATCTTCATCACTCAGAGACTGAATCCAGGGAGCTGCTCTCCTCTGTCTTTGCTTGACTAGGGAGATTAGGACAGGAGGACAGACAGGGGAGCCTTCAGATTCATTATCAGAGATCATAGGTGCAGAAATATTTGACTCTGCAGGAGTTGTATCATGAGCCCTGACTGCTGGTGGCTGATTATGTTGAGTCCTAACTGGTGTTAGAGCATGAGTTGTATCAAGTGTCTTGTCTGGAAATGGTACAACAGAATGTGCAGCAGTGCAGCCTCACCTAGTAGCCATGATGGGGGGCAGGAACAGGGTTGCTAATCAATCACAACTATCTCTGGCATGCAATTTTGGATGGAGATACAAAAATAGCTACCAGTGCTATGGATACCTGCAAAAAATGCCACAATCTATATCCATATATGATCCATACTGTGCCTAGCCCCAGATAACAGGTAGTTAACTGTACTTGCCTTATCCATGTTAGTCCCTACTATAGACTAGCTGCACAGCCAAGCTAATGCTGTGGTGCCTTTGTTTGGCAATGGGTAAGGCATAAGATGTACACATAACACAGGATGTGGAAACATAGCCAGAATATCATATGGAAGAATGCCATCATGGTGATAATATGCAGGCAAAATAATAGAAAGAATATTTGAGCTACACTAGCTGAGAAGGAAAGTTCACAGCACTTCAACTCAGTAATGTGCATTCCCATTTGTATTCCATTTGGAACAAGATTTTGTTACAAGTAGTGACCTACACAGCTTTCTTTACACTGCCTTCATCTTTTGTTTCATATCTATTTTCATTCTTTGTTTCATATTCATCTAGCATAGCATAGTAGCATAGCATAGCATAGATAGATGCACAGCACAACACTTTGCTGTGTTCCACATGTATATAAGCCTGCAGCCCTAGAGTGTAGTACCCCAGTTACTCACTCCAGGACTCAGTCTTAGCTTGTCTTGCTCATTGCAAGTGTTGTACTGCTCTATTGCTCTTCCCATTTCAACTGGAATCCAGTAGAATGAGTCAAATTCCAGTGGAATGGACTGGAATCTGGTGGACTGAGGATGAAAATGGACTTTGAATGACTCAGAGAGAACTTGGAATAAAATACAATTGCACATAGACAATTTAACCACTGCAGAACAAGAGCTTGTATTAAGTTTATCAAATTAACTCCTTTATATACTCTACTGTCTATCAATATATCTGTATTACACAACTGACCTATAGGTGATTCAGGGTCAATAATGTACCATCAGCTTTATAATTTTTGAGGAGAGCCAGGTATCTACACCAGATTAACACTCAACAGCAGAAGCCATAAGTACAGAGCACAGTATGTCTAGCTACTGCAGAGCAAATCTGGAAGCACAGCAGTGCTAAATATAGCACCTGGTAGCTGGGACACAGACAGAGCCAATATGTACCCAGATGGCTAAGTCAGGTCTGAAGGTGCCTATTGACTAGCTATGCAACCAAGTTGAAGCTGCAGTGCCTTTGTTTGGCAACAGAGGTAAGGCATAACACATACACATAACATAGCATGCAGAAACATAACCAGAACATCATATGGAAGAATGCCATTGTGGCAATGATACATGGGCAGGCCACACTGAAATAATACAAAGAATATTTGAGCTACACTAGCCAAGAAGGAAAGTTCACAGCACTTTGACTGAACACAAACCACAGACTTGAGACAACTGTATCAGAGGGCTAAGTCCTAAGTACAATACTTGCATTTGAGAAGTCTAAGGGAATGGAAGACCATCCTGTTGACTTAGTTGGTTGAAAAATGCAATTTCAGGAGAAAGGAAGACCATCTCCTTGGAAGTTTGTTCTAAGACAGAAGGAAGACCACTGTCTTTGGGATCATAAGGAAAAGGAAGACCATCTCATCTAGTTTAGAGAGTTCACTGGAGCTTGTATGGGAAGGAGGATCACTCATAGAAATTTGCGAAGTTATAAGAAGGAGAACCATCTCCACTCATACAATAAGCTGGCTTTGGAAGTTCTTAGGAGATAAGAAGACAATCTCAATGAGCACAGAAGCTAGATTAGAGGAAAGGAAGACCATTCACTACATCTAGCTAGAATATTGCCAGACATCATTTTCCATTTTATCTTGAGCTATCTTGTACAAATTTTAAAATATATCACATTTCTGACTTGCCTCCACAAACTTGAGAGGTTGTGACTATTAGTGAGGGAGTACAGTGATTTTATTGCTATTCTACACTACAAATAACAACCCCTTTTCAGTAGTCCAAATCCTCAACAGCTGGAGGGTCTGATATGCCTTGGGTAGGAGATTTTGGCTCAGGAGAGACTGAACAGTTGCATTAGTTACTCACTGTGACACATCACACCTCAGCAATGTTCTCCTGCTATTTCATCACTGATGTCTGTGCATGCATTTATTATTGTTTCCCATTTTACAAACTTGTACCTAGAACTCTATTCTGCTTTAGGTACTTAAATACAGTGCTGTTCTCCTTAGTTACTCACTGTGACACATCACACCTCAGCATTGTTCTCCTACTATTTCATCGCTGATGTATGTGCTCACATTTATTATTGTTTCCCATTTTACTGACTTGTACCTAGAACTCTATTCTGCTTTAGGTACTTAAATACAGTGCTGTGCTCCTGCTACATCATTGCTGAGGACTATTCTGCTTTACATAAAGCTTTGGATAAAATATCACTAGGTGAAAACATATCAAAATAAATGGACAGAGAATCATCCATAGTCCCAAAATAGTATCTGCAATCCCTGGTAGTTAATTGGTGAAAAAGCCATTGAGAATTTGCTACCTAAGCTGTAATTCAGCAACATTGAACTTTCATTAACCTATGTCTTTACTTATAAACCAAATATCCATCTGCAGGGAAGTATTGTGCTGATGGCAGAGTTATATATTCATTATGCTGCAATGTGTGTACACACAATTAATTGATTTGTTTATTAAATTTACACATGTATTTTGTGAATATTTAATCAGAGACAAATCAGTTTATACTCCTTTCCCCTATCAATTATTTATGCTATAAATTTATATTCACTTGGCTGTTACTGGCTTAATTCCCATGGTTATTAAAACAAAATCACACCAGTCATGTTTAAATGAACTCCATAACACTAGAGATGAGCTACACAAATTGACAATGAATAGTAGCTACAATGCAGTATATGTTAAACTGGGACACAAAAGTGTGCCAAAGATGATTATGATAACTTGATAAGTGGAATAACAAATCTGAAAACAGGTACCCAATATATCTCTTTGTATCTATTCACATGAATTTATCAAGGCTTTACTATAATATCTAAAAGTGTATCTCTAAATATATAAGATGTTTCTTAAAAACCACTGAGCAGTCATTAAATGGTGCATCCATCCTAAAATATATTCAATTTTTTCTGTTGCAAGGACAGCTCAAAAGTAACTTTAAAATTGAAAACAACTAGCCAATTGGAACCTAACAAATAATCCATCAAAATCACCATTCTACTAATGGAGCTATGAATAAATATGTTTTTTTTTCATTAATGTTAGCTGATCAGCTGCTTAAGAATGAAATGCCAAGACCAGAGAAAAAATGCTGACCATTTCTGAAAACTGAATTACTTCAAGAGCTTTGAGACCAGATTATTAAAGGTCTTTCCTTTATTTTTCTTCTTCAATTGTGTCCATGTAGAATACCATTCTGTCTACAATAAAATGACTTCAGCTTCTTTTTATGACAATGAACTTTAGAATAAACACAATCTATAGATAGAATATCATTTCATATTATGTTGAGAGTGTGCATTATTATTTTAAGGCAAATGCTTACAACCTTCATAGGAATAATGAATTAGAACACTGACAATGAAATGGAAAAACTCACATCCTATGAAAAGTGAGAAAATATTTGAAACTGTAAATATCAAATTAGCATGCATCATATCAAAACATACCTCCTTTAATAAAGAGCTTCTTTAGACAAAAGATTATACAAAGAATGAGTCTGCAGACTGACCCACTGAAAAACAAAAAGAAGCAGAAGCCTATGAGCCAGATAACATTGAAAGTAGATATAAACTGCTCACAACCTAAAGCCAACCAGAGGCAGGAGCTACTGAGTTCAGGGGATTTTGAAGGTAGATATCAGCCACTTACTCCCTAAAGTAAGCCAGAGGCAGAAAACAATCAGCCAAGGAAATTATAAAGGCAGAAATTAGTCACTTACAAGCTAAAGTCAGCCAGAGGTATAAGCTGATGAGCTCAGGATAATTTGAAGGCAGAAATTAGCCACTTACTTCCTGAGTCAGCCAGATGCAGAAGCCAATGAGCTCAGGAGACTTTAAAGGTAAATATCAGCCACTTACATCCTGAAGTCAGCCAGAGGCACACATAAATGAGCTTAAAATACTGCAAAGGTAAAAACTAGTCACTGACTTGCTAAAGTAAGCAAGGGGATTGAGCCAATAAACTCAGGATACTTTGAGAGCAAAAATCAGTCACTCACTGGCTAAACCCAGCCAGAGGCAGAAGCCAATTAGCTCAGAAGATTTTTAAGGTTATAATTAGCCACTTACAAGCTAATGTCAGCCAGAGCAAGTGCCAATGAGCTCAGGAGACTTTAAAGACTGAAATTGTCCACTTACAAGCTAAAGTCAGTCAGAGGTACAATCCAATAAGCACAGGAGACTTTGAAGGCATAAATTAGTTACATACTTTCTAAGTCAGCCAGAGGCACAAGCCAATGAGCTCAGGATATTTTGAAGACTCAAATGAGCCACTTACAAGCTAAAGTCAGTCAGAGGCAGAAGCTAATGAGCTCAGAAGACTATGTAGGCAGAAGTCAACCACATACAATCTAAAGTCAGTCAGAGGAAGAAGTCAATGAGCTCAGGTGATTACAAAGGCATAAATCAGCCACTTACTTCCTAAAGTCAGCAAGAGGCACAAGCCCATGAGGATAGAAAACCTTCAACACATAAATCAGCCACTTACAAGCTAAAGGCAGCCAGACAACAACCCCAATGAGCTCATGAGACTTTGAAGCTAGAAAAAACCTACTTACATACTACAGGCAGCCAGCCAGAGGAAGAAGTGAATGAATTTAGGAGATTTTGAAGGCAGAAATTACCTACTTACCTCCTATAGTTAGCCAGAGGTACACAACAATGAGCTCAGCATATGTTGAAGGTATAAATCAGCCACTTACATCCTGAAGTCAGCCAGCAGCACAAGCCAATGAGCACAGCATACTCTGAAGGTAAAAATCAGTCACTTACATTCTGAGGTCAGCAAGAGGCAGAAGCTAATGAGCTCAGGATACTTTGAAGGATGAAATCAGCCACTTACAGGCTAAAGTGAGTCAGAGGCAGAAGTCAATAAGCTCAAGATACTTTTAATCCAGAAATGAGCCCCTTACTTCCTAAAGTCAGCCAGAGGCACAAGCCAATTGGCTCAGGAGACTTTGAAAATAAAAACCATCCACTTACTTTCTAAAGTCAGCCAGAAACACAAGTTATTGAGCTCAGAAGATTTTGAAGGCAAAATCCAACTACTTACTATCTATATTGCAAGGATATTGTAAGGAGACAACCTAAATTCAGCAGAAATCAGCCACTTACCAGCTAGAGTCAGAAGCCATTGAGCTCAAGATACTTTGAACACAGAAATCAGCCACATACAAGCTAAAGTCAGCCAAAACCAGAATTCAATAAGCTCAGGATACTTTGAAGGCAGACATCAGCCACTTACAAGCTAAAATCAACCAGAAGCAGAATCCAATGAGCTCAAAATATTTTGAAGGCAGAATCAGCCACTTACAGGCTTAAGACCACCAGATGCAGAAGCCAATAAGCTCAGGATACTTTGAAGGCAGAAATCAACCACTTACAGGCTAAACTCATCCAGAGGCAGAAGCCAATGAGCTAAGGATGTTTTGAAGCCATAAATCAGCCACTTACAGGCTAAAGTCAGCCACAGGCAGAAGCAAATGAGCTTAGGATACTATGAAGGCAGAAATTAACCACTTACAAGCTAAAGTCAACCAGCAGTAGAAGGAAATGAACTCAAGATACTTTGAAAGCTGAAATCAGCCACTTACAAACTAAAGTCAGCCAGAAGCAGAAGTCAATGAGGTCAGAATATTTTGAAGGCATAAATCAGTAACTTACTTTCTAAAGTCAGCCAGAGGCAGAAGCTAATGAGCTCATAATACTTTGAAGGCAAAATCAGCCACTTACAGGCTAAAGTCAGCCAGGGGTACAAACCAATGAGCCTAAGATACTTTGAAAGCAGACATCAGCCACTTACTTCCTATAGTCAGCCAGAGGCACAAGCCAATGAGTTCAGGATATTTTGATGCCAGAAATTAACCACTTACAAACTTAAGTCAGCCAGAGGCAGAAGCTAATGAGCTCAGGGGATTTTGAAGGCAGAAATCAGCCACTTACAGGCTAATGTCAGCCAGAGGCAGAAACCAATAAGCTCAGGATACTTTGAAGGCAGAAATCAGCCACTTACAAGCTAAGGTCAGCCAGAGTTGGAGGCCAATGAGCTCAAGATACTTTGAAAGCAGACACCAGCTGCTCACCTCCTAAAGTCAGCCAGAGGCACAAGCCAATGAGTTCAGGATATTTTGAAGGCAGAAATCAGCCACTTACAAACTAAGGTTAGCCAGAGGCAAAAACCAATGAGCTCAGGGGATTTTGAAGGCAGAAATCAGCCACTTACAGGCTAATGTCAGCCAGAGGCATAAGCCAATGAACTCAGGATACTTCAAAGGCAGAAATCAGCCACTTACTTTCTAAAGTCAGCCAGAGGCAGAAGCCAATGAGCTGAGAAGACTTTGAAGACAGAAATCAGTCACTGACAAACTAAAGCCAGCCAGAAGCAGAAGCCAATGAGTTCAGAATACTTTGAAGGCATCAATCAGCCACTTACTTTCTAAAGTCAACCAGAGGTAGAACCCAATGAGCTCAGCACACTTTTAATGCAAAAACCAGCCACTTACAAACTAAAGTCAGCCAGAAACAGAAGCCAATGAGGTCAGAATACTCTGAAGGCACCAATCAGCCACTTACTTTCTAAATTCAGCAAGAGGCAGAAGTCAATGAGCTCAGGATAATTTGCAGGCAAAAATCAGCCACTTACAGCCTAAAGTCAGCCAGAGGTAGAAGCCAATGAGCTCAAGATACATTGAAAGCATAAATCAGCTGCTTACTTCCTAAAGTCAGCCAGAGGCAGAAGCTAATGAGCTCAGGGGATTTTGAAGGTAGAAATTAGCCACTTACAAGCTAAAGTCAGCCAGAGGCACAAGCCAATGAGCTCAGGATACTTCAAGGGCAGAAATTACACACTTACTTTCTAAAGTTGGCCAGAAGCACAAGTTAATGAGCTCAGAAGATTTTGAATGCAGAAACCAGCTACTTACTATCTATATTGCAAGGATGTTGCAAGGAGACAAGCAAGAGTCAGTACAATACCATTAGCTTATTTTTAGTCATTTAGACTGACATGCTGAGGAGAAAAAGAATTATTTCACCTCAGCAATGATGGGTTATAAATGATAACTCTGAAACACACATACATGAATTATTGCAATAATTTTCTCACAGTGTAATCTGAGCCAATGAGAGGTAGCTAGCTGTATTCCCCAAGCAATTGTCAGTTAATGCCATGGATTATTATAGCATAGAATCCAAACCCCAGTGAGTATCATCACTGATCTTCCCATATCACTGCATGCATCCCAGCTCTTCAGCCCAACCATCCAGGACTTCAGCCATTCTTTTCTCAGCTTTTGCAAAAATCCATCTAAGACCAATTTCTGTTCCTCAAAAGATGAAGCAGAGAGCTGGTTTATATGATAGACCCAGTAGTGACAAGCATAGAAGAGTGGATCAGACATGGTTTGAATCTTTGGATTATCTGCTAAACCATTCATTGCCTGAATGCAGTAGTGTAAAATTTCTGTGTGATATTTTGAGCCACCAATGAAATGGTTTTGTGAGCGCTTGATATCTGTGAGGAAGTCCCCAAGAGATGCATGGTAGGGTAATATTGACTGATCATCAGATGAAGGAACTGCTAGGATTGATTGGTATTCACGAAGGGAGATGCGAATTGTTGATGGATTTTTTTGAACCAGCATTGCCAAAGCAGTAATTGAAAGAGATCTCTGTAAGAGAATGATGGTTGCAAGAATCAACTTTGAGTCTCCCATTTCAGCTGCTGAAAGAACCTGATGATAGATAGAGTCTAGGCCATCATGGGCATTCAAAGCCCTCTGTAGCCTATCTTGAGGTGTAAGAACTAGTTTATCACCATCAGCCCCAACAAATCTCAGCAGGGTGACCACATAGATGAACACTCCCTGAGATTTCTTAACTGCCAGGGCAATATCATGGTGAGATGGCCATTCATCTGAAGGCTTTGGGAGGATTGCTTTATGTTTAGCACGTATTTCATTGAAGCCAGACACCAACACATGTTCAATCTCTTTGTCATCCTTGTAGTCCTGCAGGCATAGGTGATAGACCTTGTGAAGAACTGTGTTGAATACATTTTCAATCTGATGTTCAGGCCGACTTGTAAGGAGAAACCGAAGTTGTTGGCATTGGGATGAAGATGTTTTAGAAAGTAGACGGATAAGACGACGCTGTTCCTGATGATCATGACACTCGTCAATACCATCTATGATGATGAGAATCTGCTGAATGGATTTGACAACAACATCAAGAACCAGCTTCTTGAACTGATGCTCTAAACTTTTGGAAAGAAGTCGTGGATCCTCATCAAAGACTGCCTCAATATGTGGCCGGAGATCGGCAACAGACTGCGCAAGCTGGTAAACCAGTGTAGGAATGAGCCTTGTCAAGCTAGTGCACCCTTCCCTCCCACGGGAGAAGAAGAACGTTAACGGAACCCTCTTGTCACGATCAAGGTATTCTTGGGCGATGGTGTGAGCGATGGTGTGAGCGATGGTGGACTTGCCGGTACCAGCGTATCCAGAAAGCCAACAGATAGGTTTACCAGCGCTTTCTTTTGCCCAGCCTCGAATATCTTTGAGAATACGAGTACGAGTATCTTCTTCGCAGATGGACGCCTGCTGCCTCTCTCGCTCAGAGGAATGGTACATGGCATTATCAGCGACATGAGAATCAAGCCACTGAAAAGCAGAGTCTACGTAATCAAGCCACAGATACATCAGTTTCGCCCTGTACAGAGAGAGGAAACATACGAGTTGTGCCAACATTGGTGATGTTAACATCTCTGCCAGCAGTATTGACTGTACTGTCAGCAATAGTGACATTTTGGCTTTTGTCGAAAGCTGAGCTTGAGCCAGCCATTAATATGAAAGAGCTCGGTAGCAGTGAAATGGTTATCCTGAGGTCTGCAGTGGTGTAGGGTGTGGTCAAGACGCGGGCTCAGCGGCAATCGCTTTGATCGATAAGTGCTACACCCGAAGCGCTTAATCAATGCTCATTTGGTAAATAGCACGCGTTACCGAATGTGACAGAAAGTCATTCGATCGTCACATCGTCACAGATAAGATAAGATTTTCCTATATCCACTTATGCCCATATACACACCGGACATTACAGAATTTTCGGCAATTAAAAACGCAGCCAAAAACTTCAAGATATTCCAGTTGTTAGTAGCCTAAAATTATACCTTAAATTTTGCAATTAAAGCACCTAAGAATGGGACCAAAAGCAATAAACTTCAGGAACAATCCAAGAGGTGTGCCGACATTTGCCGGGGCACACAGGGTGGGGAGGGGGGACCCAGGAGCGAGCCACTTAAACAAATAACTTTTTTACTGGTGATTTGTGCTTTCGGAGATGATTAGAATGCAACGAGATGCTCACTGGAGTGCTAGGAGCGCAAAACGGCCTCATTTTGGCCGCTTTGAGTGCATATTACATCATTGTCACGAGATTCTGGCCGATCGGTGGGTAAACAGCCATAATCTGCCTATACTTATTTATTTTTTATAATTTATGTATATTTTTGGTAAAGTTGTCATTTTTTGCTGTACTGCCTATGATCATAATTTAGTAGGAATTTATCACTGAATTTAAAAAATTAAATCTTAACTATGTAACTACTAACAGTAGCCTACAATTGGTACACAGCTTTGATTGTTGGTTTTCATCTTGCTAATGACATGCAGAACTGATTCCGTCTACTCGCCGTCAGCCTGATGCAATGTCAGCAGTTGAATTATCGACCTGAAAACGTGGGCATCACACCGCCCTTGTCGATGTCGACATTGTGTGCAACGACCCCGGGTGCGATACCCTTGTCAATGATGTTGATCTCCTTCGATGTGAGTCCCCTAGATAGTATTTAGTGGTAGGTCATTTCCATTTCGCTCATTGCTATACGGTTTAATGCTCAGGAACTATATAGCATCATTTAACTTGCCGATGACTCATTGAGAAGCCAGCTGGGGGTTGGTTTTGTAACGAGTGCAAAAGAAATGCATGTTTCAGAGTCGGAGGTGGTCGTAAACGTTGCCGACGAGGAGATTAGGTTGTCGGGCTAACGGCCCATCTTAAAATTATGTAATTATTTCTTTATTTAGAAGTGGGTGGGAGGGGGGGGAGGTATGGGTTGGCCTTACACGAATAAACTAAGGTCATATACTTGAAATATTTCTTGCATACCCCTTGGAACAATCTCAGTGTCGCCAAAGTTAGGACTGTACACCGTCACGTATTACGGTTATACGGCCACTGTAGTACGGCACCCGTAGCCGTCCCGTACAGGTATAGGTACGGTACGTCATACGCTACCGAGTTCACTGTATTGCGCCGCCGAAATACGGTAGAGTACGGCATTAAGGCTCTCCGTGCTAACATTTAATTTAATTTTTATCAGTTCCCTTTCCGTGAGCAGTGGGGTGTGCAGCCCTAAACTCGGAAGTTCGGGGCAACCTAACATGAAGACAAAAATAAGAAATCTTAGCCACAGTTTAGTTGACCAAAAAGCAGAAGGTTTGAGATGCCTTAAATTGGCCTAGAAACTTCTAATTTAAGGACAGGTTTTTATCTATCGAAAACTCGAAGTTTTAGGTGATACTTGCTGAAGACGAAAAGCTCGCCAAATCCAAGTTTTCAGCTGCTATAAACTAAGCGTACGCTCAGCGTCGGACGAGCTGATGCTCACTAATTGCAATTCAGCCATCTGATCGGGGCTAGCGACGTGGAGACAGGATGAACATCTTCCCCTGCGAGTACCGTCGTATCCTGCTGAGATTGGGCTTTTGGCCTGGCCTGGAGGGTTGCAGGCCAAAGCCAAGCCTTCAAGCCCGGGCCTGTAGGGAAGCACGTGACCATATCAATACGTTCTCATCAGCGTCACCACCAGTCCCTTGATCAGTATTAAGTACCGCATCACCAAACGTACGTGTCTGTTTGCGATGCAAGACGCGCTACTTCTTGTCTCTGCAATCTTCCAACTCGATGAATGCTCAAGATGAAATGATTCAGCTCCAGAGCAGTAAGTTTATCCATTTGACTTTTTAAGAAGTATACCGTGTCGAAGTGTTTGCCGCATGCAGGTTTGACCTGGGCAATATTTCTTTCATTACCATCGTACTTCAGCATTGATTTCGTTCCTAAAACATCTCCAAGAGGCTAAGGTTTGTCTAAATTCGATTTCTTTATCATTTTATTAATGGTTTATTTTACAGATCGGATACAGAGTTCTTGACTCTTCGGAGATAATCTCAGAGGATGAATATATAGATTCTGATGTAGATTCATAGTTGTATGATAGTTTCATTCGTACTTTATAATAAATAATCTGATGTCCTTACTATAAGTTCATGCTGCACGGTGCACACCTAAGAAGCCCGGGCTCAGGCCAAGCCAGGCCCGAGCCAAGCCCAAGCCAAAGGTCCGGGCCTGGCCTGAGATTTTTAGAGGCCAAAGCCAGCTCAGGCCGGGCCCAAGCCTTGGCTTCAGGCCAAAGCCGGGCCCGCAAATCGCTAGGCAGCATGCGTACGATGATCACAGCGATACTGATTCGCGCCATCCTGGGAACGCGAAAGGGTCGCATCACGATTAAATGGATTAGGTCAAGGAGTGGGTACAGTTGCGGACAAGCAAACTCGGCGAGTTTGATATCTCAGGAACGCGAATTTTTTGGACAAAATTGATGAATATTCGAACTCGGACGGTGAAATAGAATCTATGTGTTAGAGGCGCTACGAGGCTATTTAGAGAGTGAAGCAATATTTATGGAGTTGAGTCAAGTTAATAATTTTTATATTTGGTGTGGGGAAAACCCGAAGGCGTTTTAAGCCCGAAATGCTTGCTTGGATCTGAAAAGGAGAGAGTCTGTGATGAGTGACGATTGGGTGGGTGGGCCAATTCAGCTCAGCAAGACCAGGATCACAAACAAGACATGTCTGGCTAGTTGGATCTTGAGGTTGAGGTGGGTGGGTGCAAAAAGATTTGACTTGAAGGGAGTGTTTGAGGCAAGGGGTTGGCGGAACGTGGATCCCGCACATAGGGTGGGAGGGGGGGGGTCGGCCGGAGGCCGAATTTTTTTTTGTTACATACCCTAGGATTGGGTCTATTTAGGGTCTATTTTACATTTCTGAAGGCTACATCTGCGGCAGAAGTGATGTCAAAGGTCTATGAAGGTAAAAGCAATGTAAAAGTAGTCAGTAAATGAAAATTATAGACTTTACTTTTGCAACTGCCACTACATCCACACAATCATTAGCATCAACAATGCCATGAAAAAAGAGGTCATTTTGATGTGCTCAAGCAGATGCAGGTTGAACAAGATTTACAAGAATGATAATGATTTCATGGAGACAGTATCCTTCCATTACGAAACGTCATCATATACAACTTTGCCATGTATATGTTCCTTGGAGATCTAGAGAAACATCCCAAAATTATATGTTTTTCACATCAAAATGTAAGAAATTACTAAATTAGGAAGGTACAGGGGGAGGGGGGGGTACCTAAGATAGTCGAAAAAAAAAAATGTGAGTGTATATATGTTTTCAACGTTCCGCCAACCCCTTGGTTTGAGGTCTCGAGCTGTAGTCAGCTGAATTTTTCCGATGTAGCAGGAAGCGAGAAGATTTTTGCCACATCCGCTGACTCATCGCATAGACCTCACTTTCCGATCATACTCGTTCCTCGCATTCACAGAAACTATCATCTATGTGTTAGAGGCGCTACGAGGCTATTTAGAGAGTGAGGTAATACTTATGGAGTTGAGCTAAGTTAATAATTTTTATGTTCGATGTGGGGAAAACCCGAAGGCGTTTTAAGCCCGAAACGCTTACTTGGATCTGAAAAGGAGAGAGTCTTTGATGAGCAACGATTCCCACCTAAGTAGGAGCTCTTGTCGGAAAACTGTGACACTGGTGGGAACGCTTCGGCATTTCAATGGGCGTTGTGACACACGTCATTACTCTGTGGCATCTACCGAGCTGAGTTGTAATGCGGTTTAGACCCCAGCAGCTCGGTGAGAACGCTGTTGCTGCGCCTTTGTGCTTGTCAGAACGCTATTTACTCATAGTAGCAACCAATCATCCCTATTTCTAATCATTTCACTCATTATACCATGAAAAGCCCTAAGTATAGAAGGTATCAAGAGGACGGCAATAAAGTTGCATGCACCAGATGTGGCAAACATTGCAAGCCCCAGGGAATGGCTATGCATGAGAAAGGCTGTAAGAGAAAATATCAAGTAGAAATGGATGCTGCAGCAATGTCAGAGAAGATAAAGAAAGCTCAGAGGAACATAATAAGGGAAAAAAAGGCACACAGTGGTTTGTATTTCTTGTTCTTTGCAATACTGCTTTGTGTAATAAATTCAAGAACCTGAAGTGTTAGATGTCAGTGCTGATTGTATGATGGATCCAGATCCTAGCCCATTGCTAGTATCCCATGCTGTTACTGGATTAGGTGACTGCAATAATCTATATCATGAAGAATGGATCTCACTGATCTATAGTTGCATCAATGGTTTTATAGACAACTCTGGGCTAATGTCAGATACAATGATTGAATCAGAAGATAGTGTTTAAACGATACAAGTAAAATATTACCTTGTTTCTTTACTATATATTCTTCAGATCTTGGTTGTGAAAGAGTTCTGATCCACCAGATGGATGATATTAAGATAGAATATCATCCAAAGAGTGGACAGCCTGTCCAGATTGATCATTTTGAGGACTACCAATGATACACAGAAAATGAATAATCTCCACCATGTAGCTCTGAACCCTGGAGACCCTGGCGCACTTGTGAAGATTTTGAATTTGCAGAGCTTGCTCTTAAGGCTTCCTTGAATAAGGAACACACTTCAGGATTTTTCAAGCTTTTTCAAAAGTGCCTGCATGGAGAAGGACAACTCACATTGGATGGTTATACTGACTTCATGGAAACATGGAATGGTGCATCTGATCTCCTCACACCTGTTAGTGAATTACTTCAGTCTTAAAATTCTATGTATTTAACATCATATAGTTTGAGAAACATGTTATTTCTGTCCCATACAAGAAGGAGACCAGGGATTATAATTTTTGGGCAAGATCACTGTGGAAATGGGTCTTGGATCTTGTACAGGATCCTGAGTTATCTCCTTTAATAGAATGGGATGCTCAGTGTCTCTATAAATTTAATAGCCACAAATGGGTGAAATTTGTTGATGAAACAGCAACAGCAACTTGCTTCTGGGACATACAGGTCTGAGGCTTTCATTCCAACTACAGTACCAATCATTTCTGATCTTTTGCTACTCAGTCTAAACTCTGAAAAGA
This sequence comes from Nidula microcarpa, assembly GCA_036937055.1. NCBI lineage: Eukaryota > Fungi > Basidiomycota > Agaricomycetes > Agaricales > Nidulariaceae > Nidula > Nidula microcarpa. The sequence continues at coordinate 4,369 of JASFDD010000391.1, read as the reverse complement.
AGGAAAGCCACTTGGAATAATTCTCTATGCTGATAAATCAAAGCTGTCCTCATTTGGGACACAGATGGCTTATCCTGTCATTGCCTGTTTAGCAAATCTCCCAGCTGATGTAAGAAATGGTGAAGGTATTGGTGGAGGATGTATTGTTGGGTAGTTGCCAATAGTAGGTATTCCTTGCACAATGCCTCATTAAATCCTAATCAGATTTATTTTCCTTAGGTTCCAGAAGATGAAGATGAGAAGGGAAAAACTAAATTTGTTGATTTTAAGCGAGTTGTATGGCATGAATCCTTCAGAAAACTGCTTGAGAGCATCTCAACTGAATCACAATCACCAGAAGGTGGTTTCTGGGTGAAATGTGGTGATGCCAAGGAGCGTCTACTGTGTCCATTCATAGTAATATTATCAGCAGACTATGAATAATAGTAAGTTGTATCATTCCAAGTAAAATATACCTCACTCATTTTGTTAAACAGATGTGTGATGGCACTTATCTGAGGTTATCAAGGACTATGTCCCTGCCCTATTTGTCTGGTACCTCACACTGAATTAGATAATCTGGAGATGGAATTTGAAATGCAGACAGCAAAAGATACTCAGAAACTAATAGCACATGCAACCTCATGTAAAGCAGAAGGATGAGAGGAATTACTGAAAGCCAAAGGTTTATGTGGATTACAGGCAAGATATTTTCATTCTTTTTCATTCTTGAATTGCTTTGTGCTAACTCTATTACTCTTACAGAATGCATTCTGGATTGTTCCACATTCAGACCCCAATGCAGCAATCTCATGGGACCATATGCATAGCTATGCCCATGGCTTAGGAGGAAAACATTTGTGGCCATATCTTTGAGACCTTATAAATGACCTGGGACAAACTGCAGCCTCCAAAGTTGATAACCAGTATGCTTGGGATATTATCCACTGTGATCAATAGATCTCTGAAATTATTCTATACATAATGGACAGCCTTCCACACTGGAGAGGGCTCAATCATTTTGGTCAAATAATGTCTATCACCTTTTCTGATGCCACAAAGTATGAGGATCTATCAAAAGTCAGTAGCCACTTTTATTTATCATATTTATTCTCTTAATATAATGAGATTAGATGATCCCCTTTGTCACACATAATATTCTTGAAAAAAAGAAGAGTCCAGATGGCTATAAATTGCTACACATTATATGTAGCTATCTATGTTTGGATATGTATGCAGGTTTATCTGTGCATACAGAAGAAACAATTGCAGCTGGACATGCCGAGTTGCAGTGGTTTTATGAACTCACAAAGGTATTCATTTCCAGTACTTTATTACCTTCTATGCAGCTGACTCTTGAATATTGATGTATAGGATTTTTTTGCACAGTCTGATAAGAACTGGAAATTCCCAAAGATGCATACTCATAAACATGCAATGAAAGACATAGAAAGCAAAGGAGTAGCACGAAATTTTGACACAAAGGTAAATGAGAAGATGCATGGTCCAATTAGGGATTCATATCTGCTATGAACTAATTTCAAAGAAGTGGAGGGCCAGGTAGTTTTCTAAACTCTTGTCCCCTGTTTTTGTTGATTATTTTATGTAGATTATTCAAGCTTATCATTGGTGCTATGTGTCTAGTTATATCCGTCAGCAGATTAATCTGCTTGATGGTTCCCTCAAATTCTTACAAGAGCCCAATGAAACAGATGAAGTTGATGAATCTCAAGGTGCAAATGGAGGTCAAGATAATAGCATGGAAAAATTTAAAATTGGTTCAGAGGGTGGCTCTTATACCCTGCAGGACATTGAAGACATGCATCACAAGGATGGCACATTCACAGGCTTTCACATAAATCTTGCTGCATTTTTGACAAAATTTTTACCTGCACACAATGTCCTAATAGTATAATCTGTTGATATTTCCTGAAGTTGGCCAACATCTAATGCCTATCAACAGATTAGGATAACAATGGCATCTGCATCCAACAAATCACTGTTTCATTTGTAAGAGTATATTAACTTGTAATTGTACCACGAATATTTACCGTTCTAAACATGATTCCAATCAAAGCAGTTGACGAAATATTTCGGACATCGTTAGCTGTAATATACGCAAGATTAATGAATTAACAATGCCGGCCATGACCTCTAATGCAGGTATCCAACTCACGAGAACTGTAGTATAAGCGAGAAGATAAGTCGCCTAGTTTTGATTGGTACTCTGCCAGATAATAAGAAGATTTCGGAATCAAGTAATGATCAATATATATTCCCATAGTCCCAAAGATATTGCGTGTCTGCTCAATTAAAGCGGACAAACTGCACGCTCACTGCAATGATTAACCCAACATAGGCCACATGCCGTTTCAGATATATTTTCTTATCAGACTTTCTCCAAATATTGCTATTTCCAGTGCTATTGTTGATATCGGAATTGGATTTCTGGGAAGAACAAAGGAAGATGATTAATTCTTCATGGTCGGGGCTTGTGTCATCTCGACAGTATCCTGTGAGCAAATATGAGTATCCAGGAACGAGGGAGATCATGATTTATCTATGACTTATGAGAAACTATGTAGTACCATACAACGGTGCCCTGTACAAAGTCCACTAGACCCTTGTGGTAACTGGAAAGTAACTCAGATGAGGGCGATGTTCTTTTATTATCTTTACAATATGGCTGTGATTCTTATTATATATGTGCAGAACATGATTAAATCAGATATATTTGAATTGTAAAGCAGCTACTAATACGATATCTACATGTTGAGAACAAAAACACTTAACAAGAAAGAATGCACGAAGTAGCGAGCGCTACGGCCTCCCGTCACCCCGCAGCTCAGCTTTCCCGCTCAAACCAACCTTCCGCTCTCAAAGAGCGATATCCAATCCATATCTCTGAAGGAGGGCCGCCCGGCTTCGTTTCAACAGCGGGCTTAGCTCGCAAGGGCAGCACAACGGGCGGGTTAGTGCTTGTATTGCAACATCTTTGGACGTCGTCGAAGCGAGCCTATGGGTGCGGAGGTGTTCTGAGCAGTAGCCATAACGTAGCTGTGTTAGTATTCATTACATCAACAGAGTCTAATATACTTACCTTGCATGTATCCTGCATGGCCCTCCCGTCACCCAACAACGGTGTCCCTGTCTCAGAAGAAAATGCCCCTGGTTGCCGTCTCATATCTCGCGGAGGAAGCTTGGGCGCTGTCGATATTGGGGTCGCAGGGGCGGTTTGAGGATCGATGGACGTGCTTACTTCGCAAGTTCACCCCTACACAAGCCTGCCGGTTCGACGCGACACTTCTTCCACCGGAAACTAATTATCCAATAGGTGTTAGTCATGTAATTACATCAACCTAAATCTAATGAACACTGCACGAGGCGTAAACATACCTTAATACCATGTAGGTCGAGTCTCCTTTAAGACGCGGAGCACCGTATGCGCCATAAATACTAGGTAAATAAGAGTCGTGCTAGGGATAAGGAGTCAGCACACACTCTACGAAGGGAGATGATACACTATAGAAGCAAAGAAGGGATTCGAGAAAGAAGAGAAATCATGTTATCCTGCAGAGGCCCGGACTCAGGTACAACAACGTTGTAGGATGAAGATTCCGTCCTAAACGACGAGAACCCCTGCCCAAAATGAGACAGCAGCTCGCGACTTGGACACGAGCCCATGCACAGTGTCCTATGTCACTCCAAATTCACGCAGAATACACGATCGAAAAACGAAAAACCATGCAGAAAAGTACACCTAAAAGCACCACGAAGCTCAAACAAAAGTAGAAAACAGAAGACACTCACACTTCCGGCCAAATGCTCGTCAACAAGAACAGGCGCACACTCCGGATGCTATCTGGCGGACTGTGTTTGCCCCTGAGGGCACTCGTGATACCAAGCGCGACGTCGAAGGAGATGTACGTTGTTGCTGCGAAAAAGAGCAAAGCGAAGACGGAGAGGGGCTGGAAGAGAAGAGGGTCAGCACCAAAGTCAACACAACTGAACACAGAAAGGAAGATTGGAAACCACAGGGCAAAGGACAAACACAATGAATTTGCTACCGACAACGAAAGCGAGAACAGAACCAAAGAAGCAAATCAAACCAAACTCACCACAACACTCGCCATAGTCCCATCCTCTACCACCTAGGTCGCGACGATCCCCAGAAGAGCGCGGTCACGAGGCCGGCGTGCACCGCGGTGAGCGTGACGAGGGCTGTTAAGCTCTATTTGAGGATGGAACTCGTTGTGAGGAGGGAGAGGGGGGGGGGGGGGGGACGTGGTGGAGGTGGAGGTGGAGGAAGGTGCCGATGCGTCCTGGGAGAAGGGGGATGGTTAGCGGGAGTTGGAAGGGCAGAGGAGGAGGAAAGGGAGGAGGAGGAAAG
>JASFDD010000390.1:0-19259 GCA_036937055.1 Nidula microcarpa | reverse complement strand
GCGCTAGAACGCGTTCCTGGAGATATCACCGGAGTCTCCGGTCACTTTCCTTTGCCCCTCCCGAGTTATTACTTGCCTGGCAACTCTAGGTCTTACCCGGAAACGAGTTCTTGACAATTGTACTTTACCATAAGTAGATCTTTGTACTCTAGTCTTGCTCTTCAGCTTGACCTAGGCAAATATAAGCCTTGTGACATTCTCATTCTGATCCTTTGGAACTTTAACAAACTCAAACCTCTAAGACTTTGTCTTGAGGTTCATTGAAACTAAGCTTCTCTTAGATAGAGACTTAGCAACTCAACAACTGTCCCTTACAATGGGAAGTGTGTCTTACATCAAACCTTGATCCACCGGACCACCAAACTTTGCCTTGAACCCACAACTTGGCTTAATCACCATAACAAAAGGTCAAGTTAAACACTGCATCTGTCTTATCCAAGACAGACACCACCAGAACCCATCAACACCACATCTTGGTTCAGAGCACCCACCTCTGACTTGGAAGAAGAACACTGACCTATGAAACCCCAGAACCCTGAACATCAGATGACAACACCCCACCTCCAAGTGCAATCACATTTGGACCAGAAGAAACCCCAGAATATCAACCAGTAGCATTGATCAAACCCATGGAACTACTCAGAACCCCATATCTCCCACCAATCTTACAGATTGATATGGCTGATACCTCCATTGGACAAACCAAACACAGGGAAATGACAAAGAAATCAAACCAGGAACACTGTCCTACTTTGACAGAGACTGAACCAAGACAGATGAATTTCTCATCAACATAAGTCTCTACCTTGCTGCTAACTTGAAGGTTTACAATGATGCCAACAAACAGATATGCTTTATGCTATCTTACATGTGAGGAGGATCTGCAGGAAAGTGGAAAGCTCTTTGAGTCAAGGAATATACAGCCCTGAATGCTGTATTCCCAACATTTGAGGAATTCAAGCAGACCTTCCTAAAGCATTTCAAGCATCTGATACAGTAGGAGAAGCATGTCTCCAACTGAAGAGCCTCTGAATGACTGGAACTGCCAATGAATACATTTTGGAGTTTTAGACCCTTGCTGACAAATTTAAACTCAAAGAGGATGCTGCCCTCATTGAGTATTTCATGGAAGGACTGAAACCCAGCCTTCTAGTGAAAATCCACAAATGAGGCACAGTCCCTTTGACCATAGCTAATTGATAAAAATACACTGCCCAGTATGACAACAATTACAGGTGCAGAGCAGCAACTGCTGCCAGACTCAGAACCCAGAGAGGAAATCAGAACCAGAATAGCAGAAAACATTTCCACATTCCCTGATACACCCTGACCCCAGCCTCAACTGCCAAATGTGATTCAAATGCCATGGATATAGACAAAATATCTATTGGCAGGCTCACAAACAAACAAAAAACCAATCTGATGAGGAAGGAAGCCTTTTTCCACTGTTGCAAAGTAGGACACCTCTCACAAGATTGCACTAAGTATCCTAGGAATTTCCAGAATGCTACAACTAGTGCTCCCACACCCCAGAAGAACTACAGAGACACCATGGCTCACATCAGAGCTATGATGAGCAAACTCTCTGAAGAAGACAAGGAAAAGGCCTATGAAGAAATCAAGAAACAAGGTTTTTAAAGCAGTGGACTAGACCAACACCAGCCCCACCTTCCATTACTATCTCAAATGTAATTGTAGCTACAAAAAATTGAAATTCTATGAACATCAATGCTACAATTAATGAGAGAAAAGTTGGAACAAAATCTGTTATCAATTCAGGAGCTGGAGGAATTTTTTTGGATCAGAAGTTTGCAGAACAACACAATCTAAAAATGGAACCTCTAGAAAAACACATCACAGTCTACAATGTTGATGGTACACAAAACAAGAAATGAAGGGTCATGCACTACACTTGGCAGAACCTTCACATTGAAGGAACAAAACTCTGAACTCAGTTTCTAATATCTGGCCTTGACAAAGAACAGATAATTCTTAGTCTTCTCTGGTTATCCCAGGTGAATCCAAGTATTGACTGGCATGAATGCACCTTAGAAATTACCCCTTCTCAAATTAGACCTGGCTTTTCTGAGATCATCAGAAGATCCAGGGAAAATGACAAGAAGTGGTCACAGTCATAACCCTGGTCTTACCCCAAAAAGTCACCATAGAAGAAGTCAAAGATGAAGAACCAGTCCTTGTCAATGCCTTCATCTTTGGGAACAACACAGCTAGTGTTTGAAGGTCCAGTCTCAAGGACTGGAAAAAGACTGAGACTGGAACAGACTAAGACCAGAAAAGACTGGACCAGCAGTCCAGTCTTTTGATTTTTGAGAATTGAAGACCACAAAAAGACCAGTCTTAGTGGAATAGTCTTTGCAGTTTAGACTGGTTAAGACCAGCCATTTTGTAACCTCAATTTACCCCTTCAAAACAACACCCAGATTGTAAAATTTGGTCCATATTTAGTTGAGAAATTGTCAAAACTGTAAAATATGTGCTAAATAGTAGACCTTGAGAAATATTGTTGTAGATTGGTCAATGCTCAACAGAATTTAATGTTCTAGGGCTTATATTAAAGCTATTGTTTGTACAAATAAATTATACTCATATGTAAATGTTAAATAATCAGTGCTCCTGGCCAAAAAACCAGTTGTTAACTGATCAAGACTGGTTCAGAGGAAGACTAGTCCAAGACCACAAAAAACCAGCATAGACTGATCTACATCAGTCTGGTCTGGTTTTTTGCAGTCTTGGAAGTGAGGTGGACTAGTCTTGGTCTCAGTCTTCAACTCTGGAGGGTCAAAGACCAGACCAGACTGGACCTTCAAACACTAAACACAGCACACATCCTTGAAATCTCCAAATCTATCTCAGATCCTCTCAAATATACCTTCATTAGGGCAAAAACCTCTGTCTTTCAGACCTCAGCCCAACATGCTGAGAAGGAGAAGAAGACCATTGGAGAACTAGTACCTGAAAAATATCATGAATTCAAACCAGTCTTTGAGAAGAAAGCATCAGAACAATTTCCTCTGTCCAGGCCCTATGACTGTGCCATCAAAACTGAAACCAGATTTTGTACCACAGGACTGCAAGATCTATCCCTTGATGCCAACTGAACAGAAACTTTAAGATGAATTTCTCAAAGAAAACCTTTGAAAGAAGTATATCTGAAAATCAAAGTCCCCAATGGCCTCTCCATTCTTCTTTGTATCAAAGAAAGAAGGAGCATTTTGACCCTGTCAAGATTACAGATATCTGAACAATGGCATGATCAAGAACACTTATCCACTTCTGCTTGTAAGTGACTTAGTGGACAGGTTAAAAGGTGCAATGGTATTCACCAAAATGGACCTTCAAAATGGATACAATAATGTTTGGATCAAAGAAGGAGATCAATGAAAAGCACCCTTCAAGATGAATCATGGACTATACAAACCCACTGTCATGTCCTTTGGACTATGCAACTCCATTGGAATCTTCCAGGCATTCATGAACAATGCCTTCAAGGATATGATCAATGAAGGAAGGATCATCATCTACATGGATGATATCCTTATTTTTTCTAGGAATATGGAAGAACAAAAGGCACAAATGATTCATGTTTTGGAACAACTACAGCAACACAACTTGTACTTAAAACCTGAAAAATGCAAGTTTGATACACAGGAAATTGCCTTCCTTGGTCTCATCATCAGACCAGGAATTGTAGCAATGGACCATGCAAAGCTTGAAGGTATCTAAGATTGGAAAACCCCTGTCACAGTAAAAGGAGTAAGATCCTTCCTTGGATTTGGAAACTTCTACAAGAAGTTCATTGGACACTACTCAGACATCACACAACCTCTAAACAATCTTACCAAAAAAGACAAGAAGTTCATTGGACCCTCAAATGTCAAAAGTGTTTGATAAGCTCAAACATAAATTCCTTGAGAAACCAGTTTTGTCTATCCCTGACACAAGCAAACCATTTCTCATCAAATCAGATGCTTCAAAATGGACAACTGGTGCAGTCTTGAAACAGTGGGACATAAACAGTGACTGGCATCCATGTGGATACATCTCTTATTCCTTATCTGCACCAGAAAGGAGCTATGAGATATATAACTGAGAAATCTTAGTGATTGTAAGAGCATTTGAAACCTGGCATCATTACCTCCTTGGGGAAACATTTCCAACAACAACCCTGTCAGGCCACAAGAACCTGACATACTTCTGAACAGCACAGAAGCTGAGTAGATGCCAAGCATATTGGAGTTCATTTTTATCAGAATGACCTCAACTTGATCCATGTCCCAGGATCAAGAATGGTACAATCAGATGCCCTGTCACCATGAGAAGATCTCTGCCCCAATGAAGATACAGACAATAAAGATGTGTGTCAAGAACTCATTTTCAGAAGAGCCCTAGAGGTCCTAGTGCCTAACCAGAAAGTAATAACATGAGAGGTAGGGAAAGTGCAGGGACTGGGGATCTCTGGTCCCTCTAGAAACATGTTCCAGAGCTACATTGAGGAAAGGGGTCAGAAGTGGATGGTGGCTTCAGCTTATGTGCTGCACCTTCATTTCTAATGTTGATTTAGTTGAGAGTGATAACAACAACTAGAGGGGTTTGTGAGAGCAGAGGTGGTTGAGGATGTCAGAGGTAGCTTTAACCAGTGTGAATGAAACTGGTAGAAGTAGTAATTAACAAACTGAAGAACAACAGTACAATCAAGGTGCTTAAATGCTAAGGAATATAACTACCCAGAGTAACACCAAAAAGTACTAAGTCATACTAAGCAAAATGGAGAAGTAAGTGGGTCAAACAAGAGAGAACATATGATGAGCAATAGTAATAATCTAAGGACACAAACTAGAGGTTAACACAGGGAATACACTAATAAGAGACTAGTGCCTGTGGCTGAAACTTGTGCATCAAGAATAGAAGTGGACCAGAGTAAACCTGAGTAAGGCAGAGATAGAGTGTTGGGAGAGTGTTGGGATTGATTGGAAACCAGTCCAGAGCATATGGGCAGTTATCATAACCAGGATATGACAATATGGTCATGCTCCCAGACCACTTATTCATCAAAGTAATCAACATAGAACTCCACAGAATCATTGCAGAGGCCACCATGAAGGATGACCTTATGGCAGATGCAATGAATGCACTCAAAACAGGTGGAATACCCCTGATCAAATCTGCACTTTCAGATTGGAAAATTGAAGACAGCATCTTATTCTTTTGGGATAAGTGTTATGTATCACTAAATAAGGAACTCTGAAGAAACTTAGTGAAATGATACCATGATTCACAACCAGCAGGACACCCAGGACAACATGGAACCCTCAAACTGATCAAACATGAATACTGGTGGCCAGAAATATACACCTTCATCAAAAAATTTGTTGAAGGATGCACCACATGTCAGCAAATGAAGGTTAATGCACACCCCATGACACCCATTGCAGCACCAGCAGAGACATATCCATTATCCCACATCACCATGGACCTCATCACAGACTCACTCAAGAACAACAGAGATGACTCAATATTGGTCATGGTTGACCACTCATCTATGAAAGGGGTAATTTTAATCCCTTGAAACAAGAAGATTGATGCACTCAGAATAGCAAACCTGATCCTGGACAATGTATACCAATGATTTGGACTTCCATAACAAGTCCTCTCTAAAAGAGATCCCTGATTTGCTGCTAATGTCTTCCAAGAACTTGGAAGACTTCTCAGAATCAAGCTTGTAATGAGCACAGCATACCATCCTCAGATAGATGGAAAAATAGAATGAGTCAATCAGGAAGTTGAAGTTTACCTTCAGATGTTTTGTTTGAACAACCAAGAGACTTGGCAAAACCTGCTGCCTATGGTAGAATTTGCTCACAACAATTGTGAACACTCAGCAAGGATGTTAAGGCTTGTTTCCAAAGGTAATTAGGAACTAGTGGTTGTAGGCCACAATAACACTGCATTGGAAATGTTGGAAGCAACATTGGAAAGGATTCTGAATGTAATGCTACAAGTATAGAACTGTTGGCTTCAGCTTATGTGCTGTGCCCTTCCAGTTCTTGTGGGTTCTAACTTACAATGTGGTCCACATGTCAGAAGGAAGTACCAAGGGATCAAAAAGTTGTTGGAGACAACTTGGGTGTTTGATGACTAGAGACTAAGCCTAGTGTTGAGGGCAAGGAAGACTAGTTGATATAAATCAACTAGAAGGGAAGTTGGAAGAGAGTTGGAAGTCAGAATGCAAGAAAGACTGAGAACTTAGTGAAGAGACTAGATTGTACAGAGAAGAATTGATTGCTGTAAAAACCAGATAAACAGCATCACTGCATTTGTCTATCATCCACAGAAACCACTATGCCCTTCCTTCCAGTCAAAAACCACCATTCCCCAGAACATTGCCACCTTTGTCACTGAGCAGTGTAAAAGCTTGCTTGGAAACCCAACTCAGGATATTCATGTCATTTGAAGGATTGCTGCATCCAGCAATGAATTTCTTGTTGGTCTTATTCAGACCATTCATAATCAATGAGAACAGCACAACAAAATGCAGAAACTCCTGAAGGCTCAGATTTGCAACATGGATGATGCCTTAGAAACAGCAACCAGATGTAGACTCTGGGATCTTATTAAACCCCAGATGTCATATCCCACTCACAATTACCACCTATATGCTCCTAATTGAGCCTCCAATCAATTCTGACAATTTTCTGACTCACCACATCATCTCCAGTTTACTCAGGTTTACTCCAGTCTATTTCCATTTCTCCATTACTTACATTTCAGCCACAGATACTGGTCCACTATCACCCATACACTCCTAATCAAGCTTCCAATCAATCCTGACACTTTCCTGACTCACCACATCATCTCCAGTTTACTCAGGCTTACTCTGGTCTATTTCCATTTCTTGATTACTTATATTTCAGCCACAAATACTGGTCCACTATCAGTATATCCTCTGCATTAGCATTTAGTTACTATCATCATATGCTCTCTTTTGTTTGACCCACTTACTTCTTCTTTTCACTTAGTATGTTTTAGTACCTTGTAGTATTACTCCAGGTAGTTACATTTCTTAGTATTTAAGTACCTTGAATGTACCATAGAACTTCAGTTTGTTCATTACTACTTTACCATTGCCAGTTTCATCCTCACTGGTAAAGCTACCTCTGACATCCTCAATCATTCTCTGCTCTTCCAATCCTCTCTCATTGTCATTATTGCTCTCATGCTAAATCTCCAGTCCCTGGAGATTTCACCTGACCAATCTCCAGTCAGGAAGCTGAGTTTGCAATCCATTATCTCTGTTCAACTTTGCTAATAGTAATCTGTAAATTGGATGTTAGAAATGAAGGGAGCACAGCACATAAGCTGAAGCCACTGCCCATTCTGATCCCTCTCTTTGATGTAGTGTTAGAACATGTTTCCAGAGATATCACCAGAGTCTCCAGTTATTTTCCTTTGCCCCTCCCAAGTTATTACTTGCCCAGCAACTCTAGGTTTTACCTGTAAATGAGTTCTTGACACCAGAATACTACAGTAAAGAAAAGCATGCACTTTAGATGCATGCATTCTCCTAGAGCTCAAGACTTCCCCATCTGAGTTGACACCACCCCTTCTGCAGGAGAATCTTCAACTCCCTATCAACACACACTGACACTATGCAGACACAGACTGAGGCTGTGGTCACTGTCAAGTGCAGAATGCTATATCTGTGAGGAGATCAAGCACCATAGATCCAGTTGCAGGGAATTTAGATGCAGAATCTGTTGACAGACTGTGCCACATCAGCAAAACATCAAAATAGTTTCTGGGTTTTCAGTGGTTTCTGCCAGTTTACAGGTTCCAAGAAACCTAGAAAGGAAAGTAATTAGGAAAATTGTATGATATTAAGAGCAAATTGTCAGGTTGACATCAGGTCTGGACAGTTTCCCAAAAATGGTCTAGTTCCAGCCTTTTAGGGGAGATTTCCAGGTTTCCCAGGTTGAGAAACCCATGGAAACTAATTTGCTAAACTACTGATGCAGGACATTGCCCAACTTGCAAGGACTTCCTGACTATATCAACAATGATGGATATGATTTCCCAGATGATGCCATTGCAAACATGACCAGGGAACCATATCTTTGATTCAAGTCTGGAGAACTCTTTACTTTGTTATTCATACCCACTATATGACTTTCTTTTATAAATAGACAATTATGACATGGACAGTTATATTTGGACTAGCCAATGATAACAATAGTTATACTTAGTATACCATGCACAGACCATCATAGTTTACTATAAGTAGACCTCTGTACCCTAGTCTTGCTCTTTAGCTTGACCTAGACAATATAAGCCTTGTAACATTCTCATTCCAATCCCTTGGAACTTCAACAAACCCAAACCCCTAAGACTTTGTCTTGAGGCTAAGCTTCTCTTAGACAGAGACTTAGTGACTCAACAACTGTCCCTTGTCATATCCCATTCCAGCCATCAATCATCACCAACCTGTCACACACAAATCTGTCATAATCCTAAGTCCTCATGGCCAAGTCTTGGCTGTCTTGGCGACATCATGGCTGATTATGCATTTCATATATTCCACATTGAGTCTCCATTTTATACTAGTCTCTTTCAAGTCCTTATATTTTATGCCCACAATGCTTTCCAGTTATCCGTCTCAATCTCAATACATTCCTCTGCTCATCTGACTCTCTCTCCATGCTGTAGACACAACTTGACCTCTACACCCATATACTTCCTATATCTACATTAGACTTAGTACCAGATAACTTATCTCTAGGAATAGTATATAAGTTGTAGTATTCAAGTTGTAATTCTTTAGAGTCTGTTTGGCTGCCATACCACCTGGGTGGTGCAACCACCCAGTTACCATATTTAGTCTCTCATGGAAATGATGAACTTGTGACAATTTGTGACTTACACAGCTCATACACACTGTTGCATCCCCATTTGCAGTGTAGAAGCACAAAAATGCTGTGTCACACCATTCCTGCAGCTCAATGGAGAGCCCTCCTTGCCACTATCCTGTATATGGTGCAATGTGCTACCCTCACTGTCTCCTTGTATGCCAGTCAATGGTATTGGAAGCAACCATACCACAATTCTGCTCTCACTGGAGCAGAATGGGTTAAGGAACTTATCTATGGCCACCCAGAGAGGATCAAGAATTGCCTTGGGATGAGGGTTCATGTATTTCTTGTCTTTCTTGCTGAGCTGCACCTGTGTGGATTGAAAGACTCCAAAAATGTCACTTTGAGGGAGAAAGTTGCAATCTTTCTCTATACATGTGTAACAGGGTTATCAATTCACCATGTTGGTGAATGTTTTTGATGTTCAAATGATACAGTTTCCAAGTAAGTATTATTTAGCGAGCTGCAAGCTTTATTGAAATTTGAATTAGGTACTTCAAGGAAGTTCTATTCACAATTTTGTCACCTGATTTCTACAATCAATATGTTCATTTGCCTGCCACTGACAACCCTGTACCTCCTTCCATCTTGGATAACCCAAAGTGGTTCCCTTTTTTTGACAGGGCAATAGGTGCAATGGATGATACTCACATTAATTGTTGCCCATCTTCATTGGAACATCAGGCTTCTTGCAATCAAAAGGGAGCTGTCACACAAAATACACTGTGTTGCTGTTCTCTTGATTTCTGATTCCAGTATGTTCTCAGTGGATGGGAAGGATCAGCTGCTGATGCAACACTGTTTCACAATGCATGCACAAGTGATCTCATCATTCCTGACAGGTAATATTACCTTGCAGATGGTGGTTTTGGTGCATGTGATGTCCTGCTTGTTCCTTATTGGGGTGTTCATTACCATCTTGCAGAGTGGGGAAGGGCATCTGTTCAGTAGGCAAGATATCATCTCTTTCTTGTTGTGAATCTGAAATGGAGAAAATATAGCCCTGCCAATCATGAGGAATTGTTTAACCTATGTCATGCCTCAGCAAGAAATGTTGTTGAACAGATCTTTGGTTCTTTGAAGAAGCACTTCAATATTCTCACCCACCCTGTCAAATATGACATGGATATACAAGCTCAAATCCCACCAACCATGGCAGCTATCCATAACTTTATTCTTGATCACAATCCTCAAGAAGAGGAAGAGGTTTTACAGATTCACAACTCCAATCCAGGAAATTTACCAGCTGAACAGGATTTTGGGACATTTGCTCAAGGTCCACCAAATGCTGCAGAGAAGGCATGTGCAAAGGATAAACAGGATCAAATTGCACAGGAAATGTGGGACAGCTATCAAGCTATTTTAGCTGAAAGTGGAGAAGATTTTGCCTTTGAATGAAGGACAATTAATTTGTAGCAGACAATGATAGTAATTAAATCAACAAACAAGCAACTATTAAGGGTATGAATATGATATCAAATGAGTGACTATGGGGTATTAAGTAAATGGCCATAAAATTATGCAAACTTGAACTTTGAGACAGGGAGGCCAATCTTCATGTGAACCCAGGACTTATGAAGATCTTCATTGTCCTTCATAGACTGATAGGCTACTGCTGCATGTGGCATACACTCAAAAACATCAATCAACTTGCTAAGTTGAATTGTAGTCAACCAATCCTTTTTGAGTTTCATTGTGCAGGTCATGGCTTCCTGCAGACAAATAGGAGTCGGGGGAAGATCAGATGGGCAAAAGGCATTTTTGATAACATTGTAACATGGTTTATGGTCTTGTCCAAAGTTGTCATCATCTGATTACCTTGCATGAGGTGTACTTGTTTATTCCCTGTAGAAGGGCCAGGGGTCACCACATGCTTGCATACAACTGGCAGAGGTGGCATCAATGGCTACAGGAATAAAAATTAAAGTTATATAGTGTGCAACAGACAAAAACTTACCTGAGTCTCATTGACAGTTGCTGGAGAAGCAGACCATTCTCAGGATCCATCAATGTTGTCAGACTCATTGTCCAGAGCTCCTGGAGCATTTGAGAATCCTTTGTTGATATCCACAGCACTGAGGCCCTGTGATGCCCAAAAAATGTGGCCACCTTTGGCTGAAGATGATCCCAAGCTGTTGAATGCATCCAAATGAACCAAGCCTGCATTATGGAAGGAGTGAGCAGTTGGGTGCTTTGCTATGTAGTTGTCCCAGATGCCCTTCTTCTCTGGAGTAATGTCAGCTCCAT
The DNA here is from genome assembly GCA_036937055.1 of Nidula microcarpa. Classification (NCBI taxonomy): domain Eukaryota; kingdom Fungi; phylum Basidiomycota; class Agaricomycetes; order Agaricales; family Nidulariaceae; genus Nidula; species Nidula microcarpa. The sequence goes on along the minus strand of JASFDD010000390.1, from coordinate 8,088 downwards.
TTTTGTTGTCCCATGACCAGCCTGAATTCTCTCAAATGGCATTAACAACCCCATAAGTTGCTTTGAGCTAGGAGACAAAGAGAGGTCAGCAGAGTATTGAAACAGCTCGAAAACTGGGCTTACAGCTCAAAACTTGGCCTTACAAGCATCTCCTGTCTTCAGCCCACCCTTCGAGAGATTCTTGTTGACCTCAATGGCAGCAGCAGTCCAAGTAGCTTTTTGAACCCTCCAGAATCTCCTTTGGATTTGTGCTCAATAAGGAATGCAAGGAGGGTTTTTTCATCCTCCATAGTCCAGTGTGCATGTTCCTTCATGGGTTTGGGAGCCATCTGAAGTAGAGGAGTGACTGTAAACTGAATAAAAGAACTGGAAAACAACAAGATGATGTGCAACAGGTGAGAATGGACATGCTTGCAGTGTGACAACTGACTTGATACATAATTTCCACAGGATACTAAATATGGTAACTGGGTGGTCACACCACCTGGGTGGTACAGCAGCCAAACAGACTCTTAGTTTGTTAATTGCATTGTCAATCCACTTCCTGGCTTGATACTCGCTCTATACTCTCTCAAACCTCTTGTCTGATCCTCTGGCCACTCCAGCCAACCTCTGGCTGATCTTTGACCAAACTCTTGTTTCTCATCGACAAGCTGAGCTCTTGTTACCTATATTGAACTCAGTCCTCATTATCAGTCTATTCTAAATACAAGACTAGGATAGTGGGAGGCACAGCACATAAGCTGAAGCCAACATCCTACATTGTCTAACATATCTTTGGGTATCATCAGACTCACACCTCAGCCATATCATCCTTCCTATCCAGCTGTGTTTGGGTCTTGACATCCCTTACAACAGGAAGTGTGTCTTACACTGAACCTTGATTTACAAAACCACCAAACTTCACCTTGAACCCATGACTTGGCTGAATTGCCATAACAGTTAATGTTTAAGCTACCAGAAGTGAGTCCTAGGTTTATATTGCTGCTAGGGCCTATCATTATGAAAACAGCTGTCAAGGCAGCTAACTCAGTTAGGGTATTTACAGCCATGTCATCCTTACAAAAGCAATGTTTTGTGCATGCAAAAATCAAACTTGAGAGTGTAAATAAACATCAGTTTGCATCTACAGTTTTAAAGAGCACTGAATGTGTGACTGAGATTTGCAGATTGTAGATCAAAAGGCCAAGGTACAGTACAATGTACATAGGAACTTGACTGCAATTCGGCACTGGTGTTTGGCTTCACCCTTTGCTCTAAATAAAACAAGTAGCACTGCCACACGCCCATTTTGTCTCCTGAACTCCGAGCACGCACCGTTATTACTACTGGATCCCCGGCCCGCCTTGAATACTCTTTCCTTCATCCCTCGCTCATCTGTCAAGGCCAGAATGCAAATGCTTTTTTAAGCAGCGGTGCGTGAATAGAAGAATGTTTTCGTCCATTGAAACGAGGCTCAGGTGGTCTTGCCGTCTCGGGCACGCCTCGGGTCCGGAGCATGCGTTATGGAAAGCCATGCGTTCGTCAGGGCCCTCAGTGCATGGTTTACGATTTCCATGATTTGCCTCGCACACAATGTTAGGGTTCAAATCCAAAGCCCCGGGCCCTGGGGTCTTTCTATTTCTGTAATTCGTTATTCAGGCAAGAATCAGTACGTTAACTTTATGATGGTGGCACATGTGCTTCTAACCCTATAAGACTCAGGCTGCGTTGACGGTGTGAACTTGAAGCTTGAAGCTTGAAGCACATTTGATCGACCAGAAGTCCGAGTTGAGTTCGAGTCATAATTTTGTTTCATCTCCGTCAACGGTTGCAAGGGATTAATGCTACCGTGCACAATCAGGCCTGAGTCGCCTCTGTCAAATTGTAACATTAGTGTGACAGGAAATTACCTCCATGCCGGAATATACTTCTTCCTGCTCGGGCACATAAACGAGGAGCATCACGACTTGCAGAAGGCAGTGCGACACACACTTACTGCGACTTCAATATATCCCAGAACGCTCACGGAAGAACATCAGCTAGTTATTTGACAATCGACGGCTCGTGCCCATATTTTTTTGCGTTCGAAGATGTTGTACAGACAGCGGCAATTATAACACAAGGAGAACATATATGACTTCTATACGAATTATTGCGATAAGCAAATAAGCCTGTAGAAGAGGCCCAATTAGCGATGCCGCACATGGGGTTACAGATATGAAGCACTTACTGAATCTACTCATAAAGACTCCGTCCGGCCGAAGGCAAAAAGGTATAGCAATTCCCCAGCTACAATGAATAGCGGGGAGGTGGAGGGATGGCAGGGTATCAAAGGAGCACCAGCGTTAGCGAGAAGTCATAACAAGATCGTAAATAGGTACAAGTATTTCACAAGGAACGAAGGAGAGCCAGGGACGATGCGTCCCGTATAGGATAATGGATAGATGGGTGGGGAGTGGAAGTGGAGTGGAGATGCAGACCGATAGATAGCTAGATATATAGAGAAGACGTTACACGAGACCCGGGAAGAGAGAAAGAGAGCGCGAGGGAGGAGGAAATAAAATAAAATATACAGAAAACACTGAGCACATAATATAACAAGACAAAAGGAGAGTGGGGATGATCATTTTTTGGTTTCATGACGAATAGAACTTGTTATACTCGTGTGCGGCGCCCCAATACTGCTGCTGACCCTGCTGGATATTCACAGCCTGCTGCTGCTGCTGTTGCTGATGCGGCGGTGGCCACGCCTGTTGCGGGGGCATCCCCGATGGAGCATGATGCTGCTGCTGCTGCTGCTGCTGCTCCGCATACCCCGACGGCGCCTGCATAATCCCGTGGTGTGTTGAATGGTGCTGCAGACTGTCCATCGCGGGCTTGATATCGTACATCGCCGTCTGTTGCTGCGTCTTCTCATACATCGGCGTGTTCGGTACCGAGGTGACCATCCCGTTCGCGGAGTGGTCCATTGACGACGAGGAGGCGTCCATCGGCAGCCCAGGTGGTAAGGAAGGCATCCCTGAGTGCGAGTGCTGGTGCATCAGACCTCCGCCGCCACCCGTTGTATCATACGTCTGCGCCGGCTCGTACCCTGTATGACCTTGATAATAAGTTGTCGGGCTCCCAGCGCCAAACGTCGGCGGGCTTGAGTGGTGTGACACTACGCCCGACCCACCAGTGAACGTCGGCGTTGGCGGGTGCCCGCCCCCACCAGACCCCGCAGACCCATACGGCGAGCTTGTCGACGACACCTGTCCCCCCGTCTGGTACGGGCTGCTGTACGCCGACGATGCTGGGGCAGAGGTGTCGATCTGCGGTGCATGCGCATGCTCATAGGCACGGGAGGCGTCGAATGGGCTCTGCCGTTGCGGGTTGCTGAAGACGGGCGGGGAGACGTATGGCTGCTGCTGCTGTTGAGGCTGCGGCGGGGGCCCGAGCTCGTGCACGCTGTACCGCCGCACCTCGTGTATCGGTGGCGGGCCGTACGGCATCGGGTAATCCATACTCTGCGGTGTCTCCGGCTGCGGCGGTGGAGGTGGCGGGGCATGCGCCATAGCTTGGCTGATAGATGACGAGCGTGAGCGATACCCGTGCATCATCCCCATTGCCGTCTGCGCCTGGGGTGAGGCCGTCGCGGGCGTTGTTGTGCTCGTAGGGTATCCCATGTCCATGCTGTTCCGCGGTACGGACGTCATCAGCGGCGTGGGCTGCGGAGGGGCAGCCATCGTCCCCGCCCCACCATTACTCGTGGACGTGGACAACTGCGGGCGAGCCCTCGCCGTCCCAGAGGATGACGATGGCCGGCCGTCCGCGCCTCTTTCCCGCACACGCACCCCAACCTGCGGGAGCTTCTTTGCCTTCTTCTCCTTGTCATGGGCGCTCTTCCGGGAAGAAGAGGACGAGCCGGCGGTAGAACTAACTGCATCATCGTCCCTCCTCCGTACAGTCGCAGACGAAGACGACGTGGAAGTCGAGAACGGCGGCGGCTGTGGACGCTCCACATGCCTACTCATGCTCCCACTCCGACTCGTAGGAGTAGGCAACTCCACCACCCCACTGCCCTTCCTCGCAGACGACGAAGAGAGCAATTCGACCTGCGAGCGCTTCCGCTTCAGCACATTCGCCATCCCGCCCCTCTCCACTCGCCTCCGGATGGCATCCACCACCCGCCGCCTCACACTCGCATCCGGTAATTCACCCAGCACGTCCAGCCCCAGCCCGACCTCGCGCCCCGCCTCGCCTCCGCGGGTGAAGCATGCGTGGGCGCACACAGCGAGGGCAGTGAACGCCGCGTTGGCGACAGGGAAGAAAGTCGTCAGCGCGGGGGCCACCGGGGCGAGTGCGGGTGCCAAGTGGTGCGTCCCAGGCGACGGGGCCAACGCGTCTTTTAGCGCCTTGCACCCTCTTAAGACAGCCTTGGCCGCTGCGAGGCTCGCGTGCTGCGCGGGGGGCGACCCACGAAGCAGAGGCGCGTACGCCCGCAAAATGAGCATATTCGCAACGACCGCGAGCTCCGCTGCCTGTGCCGCCCTTGTCTCATTTTCCTTGCCCCCCACTTCGCCCCCCGCATCTAAGTCGTCAGGCTCCATAGAGAAGGAGGAGGGATAGAGGTACTCCTCCGCAGGGGGCGGGGACGCGCTCCCGGGGTTGCTGCTCGTTCTTCTGCCATTGCTTGACAGGGAAGAGGGAAAGCGCAGCGGGGCGGGGAGAGCGGAGAGGAAGCGCTGTACGCGGTGCTCGAGCGCGCCGGCTTGGTCGAGGGTGTACCCACAACAGCAGTCGGGGAAGGAGAGGCGGTGTTGAATGGTTTGCGTTAGTTGGGCCAGTCTGTGCGTGCTTTAGTGTGCTGTTTCTTTTGCAGTAAGGAGGAGGAAAGGGGCTTACCGACATCGAACACCGAAATACATCTCCCTCTCCCCCGTGCCTGCCCCATCTCTCTCCACACCGCCCGGCACCAACGCGAACCGCGCCCTCCTCCCCGCCCCTGACCCACTATCCTCCAGATCGAGGTCTTCGTCATCTTCCATCTCGTCGCGCTCTCGGTCCTCTTCCTCGTCGTCCTCGGGGATCCAGGCGCAAGCAGGCAGGGGTACGGGCTTGGAGGACGACGAAGGGGCGAATCCGGAAGAGGGGGAGGAGGTGAGTGGGGGTGTTTGGAGGACATCGGAGACGAATCTGAGGAGAAGGGGTAAGTAAAAGGAAGGCAAAATTGGAGAAGAGAAAAGGGAAAGGAACAAGGAAGAATGATGGGGAAAAGGACAGAGGAAGAAACTCACAAATCCCAAAATACGATCCCCCACCATACCATCCTTCTCACTTCCTCTTTACCCTCCCGCTCTCCCTCTTTCTCCCCCTCCTTCTCCCTTTCCTCTTCCCGCCCGCCCTTCCCGACCTTCCCCCCGCGGTCGTTCAGCACCGCCCCGTTCACCAGCACGATGCTGCGCTGCTTTGCCAAGGAGGAGGATTTCTTTTTCGGTTGCACTAGTAATATTGGTTCGGGGGCGGGGGTGGGTATTGGTATTGGGTTTGAGGAGGCGGAGGGACCAGGGGGCAGTTGACGGAAGAGGGCTAGGGATTTCGATATCTATTTTATCATCGGTTAATGTATGTACGGTTTAATGGGCAAAGGAAAGGGGACACACCAAACCCTGCACCTCCCTCCCCACATCAGCACTCAACCCTTCTTCCCTCTCCTTCTCCTCCTCCCCTCCCTCCTCGTCACCCTCTAAAGACGCACGCAGCACCAAAAACTCCACCCCCAACAAACAGCAACTCAGATAATCCAGCTCCTCCGCGCCCTTGCCCCTCCCTTCTTCCCCACCCAACCCGGCCGACGTCCGCTGCGTATCCCACACCCCCAACGCCTGCTGCGCCAATGCATAATAATACATGGGGTCCCTCACCTCCCTCTCTCCCCTTCCCCCGCCTGGAGGGGACACGAGCGCCCCCACCGCCAGGGCAAGGCAGAGGCATGCGAAGAGGGGGAGGGATTCGGTGTCTGCGTCCAGCGCTTCTTCGGTGGAGGGGGAGGAGGAGGAGTGGTGGTGGAGGATGGCGCGCGCGCGTCGGGCTTCGCGCTCCTTTTCGCGCTGGTCTTTGTCGAGCCCAAGCCGGACGCGGAGGAGGCGTTTTTCGAATAGTGGCCAGGCGGATGTAGGTATGGGCGGCGGTGGGTTTGAGGCTGAGGCTGGATTTGAATTTGAAGGGGACGGAGCCCAGAACGGCACGGGTCTCACGCGCAGGACTTCGCCTGCCCCTTCTAATAGCCGCACGCACGTCGGGAGGTCAGGCAGGAGGCGCAGCAGATCCGGGGTGGTTTGCGGATGCTGCTGGGGTGGAGAGGGCGATGCAGAGGGGAAGGTATACACGGACCCAGCGGTGGACGAGGCGGAGGACGAGGGGTAGTGTGGGAACGCGCCGCCGCCGGTGGTCGGGGGTGGGATAGTCGGCGCGGGGTAGTAGATCGTGAGCGCGGGGAGATGGAGCGCGGGGGACGGGCGCTTGGGCTTTGTGCGCGGGGGCAGTGGTGGGGGCGGGGGAGGGGGAGGGGCAAGGTCGAGGTCGGCAGGGGACGGCTCGAGCTTGATGTAGTTCGTCGGCGGGTGGCTCGTGCTTGTGCGGCGTGAGTGGGTCGTTTTGGGGCGTGCATTGGCGGCGGCGGAGGGAAGGGGCACGGCGAGGTCGAGGTCGGCGAGCCAGAGGTCGCATACGTCAGGGAGGGCGAGGGCGAGGGCGGAGGAAAGGGGCGGGTCGCGGGGGGCAGCGGCGTGGTGGTGGTGCTGGTGCGCGTGGTGTGCGTGCGCGTGCGGGGCGGGGGGCGGGACGAGGGGGTAGGCGGACTGGAACCCGCCCGAGGTGAGCTGCTGCAGGTGGCCCTCGACGGAGATGAGCCGGTTGTTGAGCGAGTGCAGGTCACTGGGGGGCGTGAGTGGGGACGGGGAGGGATGGAAGGAGGGACGTACACTTTCTCTGCGGCCGCGGGGGAGTAGATGCAGCGGGGGACGGTGTCGCGTTTGGTGCACGAGCCGCACGGGGTGCGTCTGTCACATTTGAGCTTGAGGCGTTTGCACTGCGGGGGCGATGAGGACACTGGAATGTTCTCGAGAATGGAGCTCACCTCTGCACAAACCACGGTGATTCTAGATCGTATCTGGCTGTTGGCAGTGGATGAGGGCGGGGGCGCGGGGAAACGGGGGAGGACGTACGGGCCGGACGAGGAAGACGCGGCGGGGCCACTGGAGGGCGGAGGAGCGGGAGAAGCGTCCATGGGGACAAGAATAGGGGAAGGGGAGGACTATGTAAATCCAAGCAACAAAACACTCGTAACTCTCCTTCAGTCCTCCTCCTCAAATGCTCACCAGAATACACAAATCCGACTCGGATTGCGCCCTGGCATACGCCCTGACTAGCGATGGATCAGGTCCATGAATTCCTCCCCGTGTCACACAAATATTGCACGTCACGCTGCCGCCATGCCGCCAGATCCCATCGACAACAAATCTACTTCCGTGAGGCACACGGGGATCTGGGCGATTCATGATCACCGTCCACCCAGAATGTATCCGTTTCCCCCCAGTTTCCCCGCCCCCCTTCCCGCCCGACTCGAACGCCCGAACTTTGCCGCACACGTACAACCCCTCGCACCCGCCTGCCACTGCTGATACATTTTATTGCCACCGTGGCTGAGCCTTGCCTGTTCCTCGCTATTACTTCACAGGGCGCCGCCACGCACCGGGCCTATCCATTCATACTTAATCCTACATTATCATTCACTACCGTACATAGCCTCGCGTGCCGCTGACGCAGCGGAACACTGTGACGCTGCAGGCACCGCTGCCGTCGTCGTCATGCATCCATTTTCCTGCGGCGCTCCTCATGTTTTCTCCCATGACATGTCTCACTTTCGCCGAATTTCCTTCTTCCATGTTCTTCTTCTTCGGCCCCCTCGCATTTCTATATATTTTCCCATTCTCCGCTCCGGATGCGAGCGCCTTGGATTGCATTGACCCCTCAATGATTCATCTCAATCATCGCACCCGCATTGTTCATCCATCCATCCAGACACTGCATCATCCGCTTCCAGTCGCATTCAATCCCATAGCGCCA
>JASFDD010000389.1:0-19271 GCA_036937055.1 Nidula microcarpa | reverse complement strand
TGATAAGAATCAAGGTATTGTCAGTCATGGAAACGGTAACGAGGTGAATGAGAAACGGGGTATCGTGGTTATCAGAAATGTCGGAAAAGGGTCAGAGAGTAACGGAAAGGTATCGGAAGCATAGTCTGGGTTTCGGTATATGACATCAATGCAGATATAATTTGGACATAGGTCAGCAGTGGGATAAACAGACTTCAGGAAATTTAGTATATTTGTAGGTGACTCAGATTTTGCAAACTTTGTCCAAAGCAACAGTAATTGTTTTGTTGCTGAATTGGAGCCTGATCTTCTTCATGTGATTGAACTCACCAGTTTATCTGAGGAAGCCATTCATGTCTTTCTTCCTCTGATTGTCTAATGAGTCTGCGAATACAAAGTAATACCTGTTGACCATAGCATACTATATGAGAATGCCAAGTATCCTTATGTTGCTGACAAGCCTGTGAATTCTAAAACTTTGGATTGTCACAGTTTTTTACATGGCATAAGCCATATCTCATATACTCATATTGAGCACAGAAGACTCCTTGACATAGATTTGCAAGATCCTGAGTGCAACCCTCAAAGGCACAGTGCTTATAAGAATACTCCATTAGCATCTCATATAAAGCAAAGTAAATGTTGTATAAACTTATTGTTGGTCCCATAACAATACCATCCAATACCACCATTTTGACTGCAGATTCAAGCACTGGCATATTTTCTGAATTCTCTTCAGAGTTCTGATCAATATCCATTGCATTTTGAGCATCAGCCCTTGCTTGAGCAGCATCATAAACAGCTAAGCCAGCATTATCACCAATCAATGGAGGCACAGCATGATTCTCATCAACCCCTACAATAGCTGCTGGATCATCAGCTGTAATTTTATCTGCATTTCTCTCATAATTATGTGTGCATTCATTGTAAAAATGATTTTGTGCACTTCAAATGATGCCATTCTCTTCCAGCTTTTCAAACACATGCCTTACACTGTCATCAGTTGATAGCATGTCAGGAAGTTCCAGCATAGTGTTAGATGCTTCAGCAACTTGTCAAATTGTTTCTTGTACAAAAGCATGCCATGGCAAGTGTTGTGACACATCACTAGCACTTTGATCATTTGTGATGAAGCTATCATTCCAGAAGTCAGCAAAAGCTGAAGCAGATGCATGAAAGCTATAAATTGCATTGAAAACTGCCTTCAAAAATATTCTGTTAGCCCAGACACTCTGTCCAACTTTAAGATATTTTGCTGAATTCAAATAGAATCTGTCTCAGTTGGTGGGAGTATGAGAATTTATTGAGCTTTCATGATCAGCATAGTATAGGGTCTGACACTTAGAACATTTACCAGTGAGGACATGAACATTTTCATAGCATTTTGTCCCTTTGATAAGGGTAAAATGTGGTACATTACAATCTTGACTAGACTGAAGAAGTGAGTGGCCAGAGCAAGAATATGCTTCACATTCCACAGCTTGAGGACAAATAATAATGACTGGCTGTTTTACATGCTGCTTTCATGCATCATAGGAGTAAAGTTTCAATACTTTAGAGAAACCATCAAGTTTAAGACTTAAAGCATGGAAAATCTGCTCTTCAGTCTTCCTTTTAAACTTGTCTGACTTTTTAAACAGCTTTTCAGTATGCTTTGAAAGCCTTTCCTGTAGAGCCCAAGCATTGGCTATGTGAAAGATTGTCACATTCATCTGATGCTAACCCTACTTTTGGTCACTGTTGCTTAAATGGAAAAGTAAAATTCCCTCTCTTCAGCAGCTTCCAAGGGAGCTCTTGGAGTTATATGATAGAACGAGTCCACACTCTGCATATTTCCTAAATCATATCACATCATATAACAATGCTCTTGCTATGGTGCCTGTGGCTCATAAACCTGTTTCTTTTTTTGGTGGGCCTCAGATTTATACTATCACAGGTAAATTTAGACATTGCATGGGGGTACTGCTACCAAAAGAAGGACACACTCCTCTCTATGCCCATCTATACTTTCAAACTACTGAAGTGGCATTAGACTTTTGTATGTGCAGAATGGCTCAAACAACAATCAGAAAAATAACAATAACCAACAGCATCTTGTGAGAATTGAGGTTATGTAAATTCTACAGGATGTTCTTGAGCACCACCATGGCTATGTGGGTATCTATAAAAAGACATATGAAAGAATTTGTGAGCTTTCTGATGTTCCAGATATACAAATCAGATTGCACTTTAATCCTGTGCAGACCAACATCACTATAACTTTCCTAATGCTGATGAGATTGACGTTATACTACTTGGAGATGGCTTCCATCCAACTGAAGGATGTGATCGATTATTTTTCCTAAAGCTGGACCATTGTGCCAGATATCAGAAACAAATCCTGCTTTTTAGCCACTGTACTATGTCTTACTGTTTCCATATCCAGAGCATGATGATGAGGAAAGAGAAGCTGGAGAGTCTACTGGCTTCATCAACATGCTGGCAGAATTGAATTAGACCATTTTTTTTGTGCAAAAGATTTATTTCAGAGATCTATAGTGGACACATGGGCTCAAACCAGTCAATCAAGGTTGCTGTGGCTTTGGATGAATCAGAAAAAGCTCTGAACAGAACTATATAGTGGTTTGGTTAATGTATTTCTAGCAAATTGTGATGCAGATGCCAGAGACATTGGTCAAAATTTTATTTTGTCATCATCTTATATTAAAAGTCCACATAATATGTTCCAGCTTTATCAAGATTCTCTTGCTCTAGGTAGATTCTTTTCAAAACCTAATTTGTTTTGGACTATAAATGCTAATCCTAATTGGGAAGAAATCAAGCAAGAACTTCTTCCTGAGCAGAAATCTAAACAAATACCTGATCTTGTTGCATGTGTATTTTGTGAAAAAGAAAAGTCTTAAAGGAAATCAAGAAGGGGGCTTTGGGAGCTTCAGTTGGCCATGTCTATACTCTTGAATTTTAAAAGAGAGGACTTCCTCATATGTATATTCTAATATTTCTGGCATCTCAGGTATGTCTTCATGACCCAGAAATGATTGACAAGATTATTTCAGCTGAAATTCCTGACCCAGTTACTTGACCTCAACCATGCATGTATCGATTGGTCACAAATCTTATGGTTATCCTGATGCTCCATGCATGAAGGATGGTAAATGCTCCAAGGGATTTCAAAGGGAATTCCAACCATAACATCACTTGCACATAATAGATGCACACATTATAAAAGGCCTGATAATAAACACACTTTGAACAGGAGGATTGCACTGTAGTTGACAACCATTATATTGTGCCTTATTGCCCACTTCTCAGTATCTAATATGCTGAAGTCCAGTTCAGGTCCAGTTCAGGCAGTTTTCTGGAGAACCTGAACCTGAACTGGACCCATATACTCAAATTTTCCAAGTGTAAACTGGACTTGGGTTCAGTACAGGTTAGGTTTGATATCGGTTCAGTTCAGGTTCAGACCATGTCTGAATGGGTTCAGTTTTTTTTGGGATATATATAGTAATTACACAAAAGAACTGAAAATATTTAAGCACTGGATGAGGCTGAAGAGGCCTGAATAGCAACTTGAGCAATGTCATCGGAATGCCACTGAGCTTTTTGAGCATTAAGAATTACCTGTTCTTGAGCTTGAAGTTCTCGACATTTGCATTTGTACCATGCTTTCACCATTTGCAATGCACTAAATGTGTCAGCAATCAATCAATGATGACACTATGTGTCTGTAAGATCTGCATCCAAAAATATATGTTCCAATGGAACAGAAGATCCCTTAACTGCCAAATAATAATGTTCCATTGCACTGAGAATTGGAAATCTTGCAGCATTTATCTGTTTAAAAAATATAAAGTTTGTACATGTACAGCAAGTCAGGCTGTCTAGACTTGTATTTTTCAAACATACCATCCACCAATGAAGAATACCTACACCTTCTGTATTGACTAACAATGATTCAGAAAGGTAGGCCTCAAGTTCAGCATGTCAATCTAGAGTTGTATGTTGCTCAGCTACACAATGGCAAGGTAAAGCAATTGCCATAAACTTGCTCCCATATCCACCAGGTACACTGGATGTAGATTTTGACATAAGGCTACCATTACCATTTGAATTTGCCTCTGTTGTTGTTGGTTTGCTTGATACTAATTTATATTTGTAGTGGTCAAACTTTGCATGTACAAGCTATCAATATTACAAATCAATAATTGTTGAGAGAAGACATACAGCTCAGTTCATGACCTCCTGGGCCTGTCTTTGACAGTTGAAAGACCAAGCTCCCTCAGAATATGCATTTTTGAGGGATGTATTGAGATCTAAAAAGAATAATAAGCTTAGTATGGATGATTAGTATAAGAAAGAGGATTTACATAGACTAAGAATATTGACAGAGGAATTCTTGTTCTTGTTGTAATATTTCTCGAGATGGCTTCCACCTTTCATGATAGCATCATGTAAAGGTGCTATGTCACTTCTTTTAGCTAATGTGCTCCATTTCCACATAAAGAACTCATATGCAGGGATTATTCTCCAGATGGAGGGATCTAATTCTGATGAAAACTGTTCCTGAACCTTTGACGCTTCCTAAATAAGCAAAGTTAGTAGGTAAACTTGATGATTGTGAACTGAGACATACACTCAACACTTCATGAATGAGTTTGACAGCTGCCCATTCCTTGGCTGTCAGCTTATAGCTTTTATATAGCAACTGGCCTTTATCCATATTGGGAACTTCAGGAGAGTCATCACCTTGATTAACAAAGTCTTGAACACCCTGTATAAACATAGATCAGTATAAATGATCATGAGCTCAAATAATATATAATTTTACTGTCTGTAATTGTAGAAGATGCTCAAGTACAGTATACCATGAGCCCCAATGTGTCTTGCAGAATGGAAGCAGCTCTAACTCTTCACAATTTTCAGCCTGAAAAAAGCATTTCTTGAAAAATCTGTTGTCTTGAGGTGAGCAGTAAATCTATCATGTTTTTTTTCAGTCAAGAAGATAGATTTTCATGAGAGTATCTAACCTTAGCAATTAAACCATGTATTTTTTTAGCAAGAGTGATGCTGTGGCAAATTTTTCAAATCATGTGGAAGCTTTGTAGCAGCAGCTTTCACTTCCATCATTAGCTCTTCAACCTGCTCTTCAGTTTATTTATCATCTTCATTTCTGCTTGTCCTGAAGTTCTTAGCAGTTGGAGGCACAATAGGTACCTCCTCAGTCCCACCATTAGGCTGCTTCTTCACTTTTGTTGGTGAAAGCAATTTAAGGAATTTTTCTTCTGTTAAACTAACCACATGACCATAACAGCTATACATAATAATATGTAAGTAAGGACTTATTGCAGTAATATGAGCTTACTGGGAGTGTTGATCTTTCACATTAAATGAAATATTCTCCTCATGAAGCTTGTTGCTGAGAATGCAAAGGCTCTTGTCATTAGTTGACAAGTTATCTGCAGTGACATTAAGAAGCTAGTGATTTTCAAAGTTGGCATGATTAGTAGACAAAATTATTCACTGGAAAAAGAAAATCTTACCTGATCTTTAATATCAGCAGCACCTATCAGGTCATACAGAGCCTGAGCAATGTTCTCTCCACTGTGACTTCCAGCTCAGCTCAGCACAAAGCACCCAGTCATCTTTAATCCAGTGTACAATAACAGAAATGTACACTTACATAATAGCTGAAGTCCAACTATTGAATGTAAGAGACTTCCTTCCAGAAGACTGCTGAAGCTCCTCTGCAAGCTCTGCAGAGATCAGCTTAGCACAGTCCTTGATAGACATGGTTAATTTTGTCTGATGCGGTATATCTGATTGCTTAGTCTTTGGATTTTGATAAGTAAGTAATTCTCTGAAAGTTTCAAGATCAGTAATAGAAAGTGCCTGAAATAAGGTATTAAATTGCTACATTTGTATTAATGACAACAATAGCTTGAAATACCTAGTCTGTTTCAACAATAAATTATGTAATTTTCTCTTCTAACCCATTTTTAGTCCACTCTTCAACTTTTGGCTTGACTGTAGTGAAATTGGCAAAGGATTTATTCTGACTGCACTCCCAATTATTAATAAATATCAGTGATACTATTCAAATTTATGTATGGGTTTTGAGCATCAAGATCATTATTACATGTTAAATCCTCTTCAGGAATTCCACTTTGATGAACTTGCAATCCTTGCACTAAGCATCACTCATGATATGGATTAAAATGATCCATTCCCATCTGAGAAATATGGGTGCAAAGCAATGATACTCTGCCCTTGAATACTGTTTGGAGCCTGCCATGCTTAAGATGGTTCTTCTTGTACTCACTTATTCAGGAAAATAAGAAAAGTTGAAAGTTGTAATTAAAATATGGAGAACATACCAACAAATTTGACACTTGTGATCTTCTGTTCCCTCAATTGACATGGAAACAGTATAGATATCATCTGTTGCATTCTTCTTGCATTTAGAAGTGCTAGACTCCATAGAAAAATTTATAGGTATATCCAGATTTAGAATGCAATCAACAGCTGTCACTTTGGACTTTGCTGCCACAATCACCACTTTCTCACTTGCATTCTTCTTTGCCAGTGCTGGAACCATCTCACCCACTGCAGAGTGTTTAGCCTGGGGTGCCTCTCCTCCAACTGTCACTGTTCCATGACACTTCTGTGTAGTAGTAAAACTGCTGTATTTTGACTCAATGAATTTCAGTGGAGGATTCAGCAGAAGTGAGCTAGGACCATTTGGATTGTTCTGCTACACAATCTCTGATTGATCTTTGAGTGTTCCATCCGCATTTACAGCATTGCTACTAGGCTTGTTAGGATCAGCAAGGTGCTTGAACATGATAATACCTATGTTGTCAGTGATAGAAATGAGATTAATAGTAGCAGGGAGTGTAGGCAGTATCTTCATTGATTTGATTAAAAATCCATCACATGCTATAACAATTTTTTTTTAAAATGGGAATTGTTTAAACAGCTTATTAGCATAATGATTTAGTTTAGTTAATGAAGTACATACATTTCTTATGTATCCCCTTATCCATATATCTAGGACACAAGCTCTTATATAAACAAAGTTTAAGCAAAGTTAAATAACTATGAAGATAATTATAACAGGATTGGAACACACAACCTAGCAATCATTTACCTCTTAATGCAAGGCACAAATAACCACTTGGCAATAATGTCATTAATATAGTAGGTTATTATAACTATTTTACTCATAACATCCAGATGTTCTAGCATCTGAAAGTTTGCCAAGTCTGACAAGGCAGGTTGCTTGTAATGTAGCTTATGCTCTTGTTTAAACAGTTTAAATGGGAATAAATACCATAGAAGACAATCATGCATTTATTTGTTCATTGACAATGTTTCATAAGCTTTACTTGTTAAACTTACTTGTCCTGCAAAAATTTAGCACAAGTTAATTTTGTCAGGGAAAAGTAAGTGTCATAACTTAATTTGTTTAGTATCTTGTAATGTTTCCATGGCTTAGTGGTTAACCTTGTGTTTACTACTTTGTCATTTTCATAAGGTCTTAGGTTCAAATATTGCTGTTGGCCTTCCAAAAATTATGTTCAAGTATTTAAATGTTTTTACATTTTTTAAACATGCTATGTAGACACCCATTTATTGCCATTCACACTATCTATAGTAACCCTCTAGTATTTAAACATTGTCTGTTTTAACAAAAAGTATCATGGAGTGCAATGAACATTTAATCAAAATCAATGAAATATCTTGCATATGATAGTATCTGAGTCTTTGGGTGGAAATAATACTGATAGTATGATGCAGACAGCTTATCAATTTACAAATCCACAGGTTGTACACTACAAATTATATACCATAGACTAACATTCTAGCATATTCTAGCATATTTATGTCTCTAAGCACTTTTCTCAGCTAATTACTTAGCCCAAGCCATAGTAAAGCATCACAAGAAATTCTGCCAGATATTACAACATATTTGTTCCAAATATGGTAATTCTCTAAAGTTCAAACATGTTTGAACAGGTTCAAACAGGTTCAGTGAAACATTGATATTCATTAACCTGAACTGGACCTGCTCCCATTTAGGCACATTTGAACTGGACCTGGACCAAACCTAAGTCCAGTTCAAGTTCAGAATTGGACAGCAGCATTTTTATTAGGGTCTGTTTAGGAACCATAATCTGGGCATATTATGATTTTGGTGGCATCTGTATTATTTCTCTCAACACCCAAATCTAGTAGATAATGATAAGCCAAGTCACAAACTGCACCCATAATGTCAAGCATATCCACAAGTACTGCCCTTCAATGGCCATTACAACCAAAAGTGTCATCACCCTTTGATGGCAAGGACAACCATGAGCATTACCCTGCAAAATGAGTATCAAATCACAAGCACCAATCATCAGTGATTGTTGTCAAGAACTTGTTTCCAGGTAAGACCTAGAGTTGCCAGGCAAGTAATAATTTGGGAGGGGCAAAGGAAAGTAACTGGAGGGTCTGGTAATATCTGCAGAAAAATATTCTAACACTATGTTGAAGAGAGGGATCAGAATGGATGGCAGCTTCAGCTTGTGTGCTGTGCCCCCTTTGTTTGTAACATCCAATTTACAGATTACAATTAGCAAAGTTGAACAGAGGTAAGGGGGTCAGGTGAAATTTCCAGGGACTGGGGATTTAGCATGAGAGCAATGACAATGATGAGATGAGGTCAAAAGAGTAGAGAGTGTTGAGGATGCCAAAGGTAGCTTTGCTAGTGAAGAGAAACTAGCAGTTGTAACATGTAGTTAAAAAAGTGAAGTACTATGGTACATTTGAGGTACTTAAACACTAAGAAATATAGCTACCCAGAGTAATACCACAAAGTACTAAAACATACTAAGTGAAAAGGAAAAGTAGGTGGTTCAAACAAAAGAGAGCATATGATGATAGTAACTAAATGTTAACACAGAGGATATACTGATGGTAGACTAGTGTCTTGTGGCTGAAACATATATAATCAAGAAATTGAAATAGACCAGAGTAAACCTGAGTAAACTTGAGATGATGTGGGGAGTCAAGAAAGTGTCAGGATTGATTGGAAACTCAATTAGGAGTGTATGGGTGGTAATTGTGAGTGGGATATGACATTGTGGCTATCACCACATGTTTCCTTGCTTTTAAGCTTCTTCTTGGTTTTTATTTCCTTCCTCATTCCCCATCTTGATCCTCATTATTCTACATTTCACACCATTTCTGCTGTTTGGACCTTACCTGTAGAGACTGCTCTGGTCAATATTTTGGTTGATAACATGACCAAAGCAGGTGACAGGACACTTCAAAAAGACCACCTTTCAGAGTGCCCTAGCCTTGATTGCTCCTTTGCATGAGCATGGTGCACTGAAGATGGTCAAGTCTTGTCAGAACAAGTGGTCTAATGTGAGCTCTATACATCCTCTCTTATACAAATGCTGAAAAAGTGTAGTTCCACAAGATCTATAGGGTAATTTAACTCATCCAGCCTGTTTCCAGATGGGTGTGGGATGACAATACTGGTGCAAGCATCACCATCAACACAGCTTTGTCTTGGGATGATTATGTGAATAAACACCTAGATACAAAGCCCTTCCATAACAAAGGGTGGCCACACTTGCATAAAGTTGCTGCTTTCATGTGCTCTACTGCAAACAGCACCAATGTCTTTCATCCCACTGCCTCTCAATCTCAGGATGATGGAAGCAATGCCTCTTCTTGAAGTGATGCACAGTAGCCTATAGAGAAAAGGGTACCATGTAAGTGCTCTAACAAGTAAAGCTGAAAAACCTTGTAGTTTGTAGTGATGTCTCATCAACTACTGGAGGTTTGAGGTTGGTAGGACAAAAGGGACCCAAGTAGTAGATGAATATAAAATTCAACTAGGATTTGTGAGCGCAATAAGGAGCAGAGGACAGAGGTAATAAACAGTCCCTGAAGGTGGGCCTGTAAAGCTAAGCAAAGACGTACAATGGAAATCACTTGTGGACTATGAACAAAAGCTAATGGTTCTTGCTGTGAGGTCTACAGTGACTGAGATGGGACAAGTTTAATGTGGGCAAGGTTGGGTTAATGAGCAAAGTCCTGTTTGGAGGACTGGGGCAATGCAATGATGCAGAAACTGAGGTGAACTTTACTAGATTCAACTACCCCTTTCTACCTATGTACAAATGGTTTTTATACCTTACAAAGTGCCAAGGAGAAGGAAAACTTAAAGGGTAGAAAAAAGAAATGAGGACATCATGTGCTGAGGGGCACAAAGATGAAGGTGAAAAGAGACAGAGAGGGATGGTAAAAAAATGAGACCAAGAAATAAAGGAGGGGAACAAAAGCAGATGCTTCAGTTCTAAGACATACCTGCATAGTGATCACGTGCATACACATGCTTTGAACCCAATGGATGATGCAGTGCTGTTGATCAGTCTGTGTTGAGTTGCCCTGTATCTTGATGCATTGAACTTAGGCACAGGAGCATGAGGTTGTTTGGATGGATTTTGAGTGGTCATACTTCTTAGTTGTAGAGGTCCATGGTCCCCTGTACCATACATAGGTGAGCTAGGACCTCTACATTCTGCTTCTGAGGCTAAATTATCTGCTCCAGAATTTTCTGTACCACCTTCTGTAACACCTGCTCAACCACCAATTATCACTCTCAAAATATTCTGACTCAGAAAATGAGGTATTTCTTTCATCTCTTCTGTTTTGGTTGTTTT
Source organism: Nidula microcarpa (assembly GCA_036937055.1). Classification (NCBI taxonomy): domain Eukaryota; kingdom Fungi; phylum Basidiomycota; class Agaricomycetes; order Agaricales; family Nidulariaceae; genus Nidula; species Nidula microcarpa. The sequence continues at coordinate 8,571 of JASFDD010000389.1, read as the reverse complement.
ACTAATGACCTTTAAATCTGTAGGATTCTTGTCCTCTTCTCTGACATGTAAGCATGTTTGTCTGCCAGTCACTCATACACAGCTGACAGCCAAGTGCACTCAAACCTCCCAAGGAGCCGAGGCTCTTATGAGCATATCCATATCCCTCACAGAATTTGGCAATGCATTTACATCCACTGAAAAGCAGCAGTTTCCTGTCTCCTGCAAAAGGAGAAGGATTGGATTGATGCAAACCAACAGGTTTCCCTCATTGAATTTCTTCAAACCAACCTCAATGCTACTGATGGGTTCATATTCAGCTTGAAAAGTTAGATATCATTGTCTTTAATCCCTCAACTGTTTGAGTTGTCAATGGACTCATCTATATTCTCTCTAATATCTTGTAGACATTATACATTCATTTGTTATCATGTCATTCATTCTATCTTACTTTCCTTTATAACTACACTCCACCTCTTGCTCATAGTGTTGTCTGGTAATCTTGCTACATTGCTTCTGCAATTTGGTCTTGTTGGGCTGTTGCCTGTTCCTTCACTGCCCATGTAACTGCCCCTTCAGCTAATGTACAAAAATCATTTTCCCTTGGTTGTCCTGGATTAGGGTCAAAATTGTCTTCATCATTTCCATTGAGGTATTAATCAACATCATGAGGGTCATGGTCCATGATAAAATTATGTGTTGTGGCAAGGGCAGGTGGAACGTGTGCTTGGATTGCCATGCTGAACTGAGGAGATTGGATAAGCATTGCCCAACATTTCTTCATGTCAAAGATCTGTTTAAAAACATTTTGAGCAGAAGCATGGTGCAAATTAAATAGTTCCTTGCAGTTTTCAGGCTTGCAAGTTATGAATAAAATGAATAGAAATTTTTCATGCCAGAAAAAAACCACAAATTAGCTTGACCCCACTCTGCAAGGTGATAACAAACCCCTTGGTAAGGGACTAACAGGGAATGACAGATTCCAAATCCTGCATTGGCAAGATATAACTCGCCTGCTGGGATTGTAAGGTCAACCAGACAAAATTATGCATACATTGTTGCATCTGTGGCCAACCCTTCCCATCTGCTGAGGAAGTAGACAAAATGATACACAAGCAAACAGTTCTGAGAGATACTGCCTTTGCAATTGCATGCAGACTGTCAATTTTCTGGTGAAGGAGAGCAATTTATATGTGTCTCATCCATAGCACTGATTGCATTGTTGAAATAAGTTGTAAACTTTGAATGATCATGAATGAATTTGGATATTAGATCACCTGTTGCAGGTAGGTGGACAAATCTTTTGTAGAATAGTCCAGAGGATAGTGCATTGAGCACTCTTCAAAAGTATCTATCCAACAATAAATAAGGTAAGCTATATAATTTACTTCCTTCACTCACTTGGAGACTGTGTCATTGGAGTGTTGGAATCTTTTGGCCACCTGTCTAACTCACAGGCCAGTGACACACGTGTACAAAAAGATCATGACTTGCTTGTTAAGATATATACCCTTTGAATCCTGAAGACCACAAGAAACTGCAATTCATGCACTAAAGTAAGGAAGACATGCCTTCACAACCCAATCTCAGCCCAAGTATGATCATAATGTCCTTCTATCAACTCTTGAACCCACTGCCTTTCTATCAAATTTGAGGTATGGTATGGTTGTTTCCAATACAACAGAGATGCATATAAGGTAGTAGAAATGCCTACAACATTCACTACATAGGCAGCTGCTACAATCAGCTGTCTCCACCTTAGTTCTAGCTGCAATGGAGGCATGAGTGAGGGAATGAAGCACTATCAGGCAAGAGAATCAAAGATAATCAGTGCTGAATCAATGATGTGTAACTAGTCACTTGATTTGGGTGTTGTGGGAAGTAATACAGATGCCTTCAAAATCATAATATGCCCATATTATGGTTTCCAGACAGACCCTAAAGATCTCAATGGAATCAAACATCCTACTCGTCAAATCTGGATGCAAAGCAAGAGGAATCTTGGAGGATGATGGTGAGCGAAGACAATGTCTGCAAGAGGCTGCTGTCATGCAAACTGGCCATCAATTGCACTCTCTGTTTGTGACAATATTGAAAGACTGTATGCCATCAGAGCCTGATGTACTCTGGAGCAACTTCAAAATACATATACATGATGATCTACATGTTCTGCTTATTCAAAAGGAGATTGAAAATCCAACTAAAGAACAAATTTATAACTATGGCTTCTATCCTATTAACAAAGCTCTTAAGCAATCTGGCAAATCATTGAAAGATTTCCCTCCCATGTCTGAGCCAACTCCTGTCTAGGATAAAATAAATGAAAATCATTTAATTGCAGAGCAGTTGGAATATAATTGTGCTGAACAGAGGCAAAAAGCAAATGATTGGATTCCATCACTGAATGCAGAGCAGAGACATGGATTTGACCTTATTATCAATGCAGTTATGAACAATCAGCTTCAGTTATTTTTTCTCCATGGCCCAGCTGGAACTGGAAAGACATTTACCCTTCACATGGTTTATGCAATGGCACTCAAGCAATTTTGAAATGCATATCATCACATGCACTAGAAGTCTGCATTCTGGGAGGGGAAAACTGCATTCATTCCTCAGATTATAATCACACCATTGAATGGTGAACTACCATTTCAACTTAGGCATAGACAATTCCCAGATTGATTAGCATTTGCCATAACAATTAATAAACCTCAAGGTCAATCTGTCAAGCATGTGGGATTGGAGCTCTGGACTTCAGTTTTTACTCATGGACAATTATATGTAGCTTTATCACATTGTACATCAAGCTTGTGTATCAAGGCTATATTTAAGGAAGGATCATTAGCACCTATAACACAAAATATTGTATATCAAGACATTCTTATGGATTAATATATTGTTTCTTAGATTTACCATATACATGTTGTGGAATGGATGTCACAGCCACAATTCTTCTCACACCTTTCTGACATTCTGCCTTGTCTTCTGATATGCTTCCAACCATTTCTACCTGTTTCCATTCTCACTTATCTCTGAACTATTGTCTGGATCATATGATACATACTTATACAATACCATTATTATGAACACTCCCACTCAGATATGTTTCTGTTTTTGCTTCCACTACCTTTATTATGTGTCAAGGACTCTTATTATTCCTCATTTCCATAGTGTTGCTACTTGCATTTTCATTACTAAAGTTAGCAATACTAGTATTTAAGTACCTTTGTTCTATACCCTATGTTGGAAAATCCTGAAATGCCTTATAAGGGTTAAAAGGCTGAAAAGGCACCAGCCATTTCACAAGACATCATGATATGGAAGGTATTTTGTAAGCTAGGTGAGCTGCTTGCAAGGTTTACATTGTGAGAGGATCATAAGCAGCCATGAGACTGGTAATGTACCTTGTGGCATTATGAATAGTTAGGAAATTACATTGCACCTTCTATCCTTACCTATGCAGATGATTATGATCATATGTAATGATTCTGACTACTGATAGCTCTTTACCTACCAATTTTTATTAAGAGCCTACTACAGGAATCAAACTAAGAACCTTACCATTATATGACCTACCCATTGAAGCTTACCATAACTACCACTATACTATTTCACTGCTTGATAGTAAGGAACCCAAGGTTAATATATAGGCTAGCCTGTCTCACTGCAGTAACACAGCAACCCATGCTCTAATGTCATTCTTGCTATGTGTAATGAATTCCTCTGTTACTATTGACTCCTTTAATACCCTTATAAGGTTTGTGTTGTTTCATATACCTTGGCTAGCCCACAAAATTGTTCTGAAGGAAATATATTTATTGTAATTAAATATGATGTACAACTGAAATTAAAAAGGCAAAAAAAGGTGTTGAGGAAAGAGCAGAACTGCATTTGAAATCAAACAGCAGTGTTTATCAACAACAAAAAGGGATAATGGGTGAGATCAATGGGTTCCCTAATTAATGGGGTGCATGCTGGGAGGAAGGCAACAGAACAAGATCTGTTCATCATCAAAAGTCCAGCCCCTTTTTACACTTTGTCCAGATCAGTGCTCTCAAGTGTGTGCTTTCATACAAAGGAATTGCCAGCAAGCACACCTTGTGCAAATGACATGGTATGATGATATGATATTGCAGCAGCAAGGTTTTATGCCAGTCAAAACAAAGACAGCAGGAATAACATTCAAAGAGGAGTTGACAGCTGCAACAGCTATAGGTCTAATGGGTCAGTTTCCCTCCCATTCATGTGAGCGATCAATGTGCACAACATACCTTTGACTGTGATCTAACTGCCTTCTCCTCCTCCTCCTCCTCCTCCTCCTCCTCCTCCTCCTTCTCCTGGTTGTCCATGAATTCTGCTGCCCAATCATATCCTTGCTGACATGAAACTCATGCCAGAATTGTTGATCCTATTATAAACAATGAGTATATCCTTTAAATAACCATGCTGAAGCTTAGCTATGCCTTGAATCCACCAGCAATCATCAAGACATGGAAGGCCTAAAATCCCTTTGCTGCTGGTCTTATCACAGGGTAAGTTGGAATTATCTGCACTGCTAATTGAACCTGATGACTGCTCTTACTTCAAATAGACTTGTGTCATGAATTCGCCTTTTCTTTTGGTGATTATCATTGTCTTATCTTTTGGACTTATCACAGGAACATCTAATCTTGAGGATAACACATGGATACTGCATGGATAACATGAGGTGACTGTGCCCATGATGACAACACAAGGCTTTCTTCTTTTTATGATTGATTGTTACTTACATGCATGATACACATGTACATGACACATTACTTACATGCACAGGCCATGAGTAGTACATGCATAGTACATGAGTTAGGTAGTATTTAGTTACATCATTTGTACTCAGAACCCCAGTCTTGAGCTGGTCATATCTCCACTAGCAATACAGTGCTCAGCCTTACTCCTCCATCCTCTCCTCTCTCTGAGTGATTCAATGACCTCAATACTGCACTATTAGGTGTATTGTTTGTGTTTCTGACAACTTGCAGCAAACTTGAAGGAAATAAGATGACAAGGAGGATGAGGTAAGTCATCCATATCATCCATGCTGCTGGTTGATCCTGATGCTGGTTCTTCATGTAGATTCACACATGCACCACCAGCTTGGATATACAAGACATAGCTCAAAGACAGACAGAACATGGTACCATGCACAGGTTGCAGACAATGTGGTTGGATGCCCTGCTCACACTCTGTGGATAAGTCCAGTAGCCATCAGAAAATGGAACAAAACACCAGAGAAAGATGTACTAAACATTTTTGAGTTCATTGGGGGCAGGATGGGGGCAGAAGGTGGTGGTAGTGGTTTGAAATAACAGATCAACAATGTTGAAGTTGTTGATATGTTATCCAGCAAATTATGTGTGCAAGCTGATTGACCACCCACTGTCACTCAGTTCTATTCTCTATGAATTTCCTGTACTTCTTTGATACATGTATAATAATAATAAAAGCTCTCATTTGTAGTGACAGTAGAGCTCTTATGACAAAAATAGTTCACAGGGGTATGATCAGAGAGGATAAATTCTCATATTCCAATTCAAACTAATGAAGACAAATGATTCACAAATGCTCCTGAATCTAACAAATACCAGCTGCCTTCCCCTTCTTACCTGTTGCCATTCAGGTTGAACAGCACATCCTTGGTGCACTAACAGGTGCTGCAATCAGTAATTTGATGGTGATTTCTATACCCTAGACCATCGCTGAGTCTGACTCCTGGACTAATCATGCAGGTTTGTTGACAGCAGCTTGGCTGCAAAGGCAAGGTTTGGCTTAGGATTAAAAGGCCCAGCTACTGGAGCTTCTGGCCTAATCCTGAGTTGTGAAAGAGCCTCAAGCCCAAGTACTTCATTATCAAAAGTAGCAGAGTTGGTAGCAGGCTTGGCCCAGTTCCTGACATAATCTAAATCTCCATCATCTAGATCATCAAAATCAAGGATGTCATTTGGGTGCTGGACTGGACAGTGGGCACAAAGTTGTTGATAAGAAGGCAGTTGCAGCTGCTCCTGCTCATCAAGTTCAGATCAAAGCTGACTATATCATGAATTTGATCCATGATATCAGGCAACTTGATTGTCAAAGTTGAAATCTTCTCTGTCTTCCTCTTCCTCTCCTTCATTCAGCACCTGCTTCTTAGTGCTAAATAATTGGTGAGTCCAAGTTTTCATCAAATTATCATGCCATTTGAGCTTGGCTTGGTGAATTTCAATGATAATCTTCTTGTATGCATTGAAATATATAAAATAAAGGTTGCCAGAGACAGCACCAATCCCTGTTGATGTGAATTCTGTGTCATCTGAAAGAAGGAAGCAAGCCTTTTAATTTCTTGTAAACAAAGGATCAAAATATGAGGTGATTAAGATATGCACACCATAATGCATGCATCTCCTCAAGCCAAGTTAAAAGAGAAGCATCCTCTTCCAATGGGATTTGAAGTATGCTGGAAGGTGTGTTAGAGTGAGAAGAATCAGACATTGCAACTTGAAGGTAGCTATGGATTATCTTTCAGATACAAAGCCTTTATACCAGGTGATTTCAAGAGTCAGTAAATTAACTGGACAGAAATTCAGATCTACTTGATGCCACTGAGACCCTCTGCAATGAAAGCATAGTCCTGACAGTGTTATTATGTGGACCTTTAATTTTAGGTTGGAATAGTCCCTGGCAGGTTGCTGTCAAATGTTGTGCTGTTAATTCATGGCCCATGTTACCTCTGTATTATTAGTTCATAGTCAATTGAGAAAATGATTAATGAGAGTCCAGCATAAGCTGTATGCATGCATCTTTAAATTTACCTAATAATTGTCAGTCCTAAGTGATTTGAAATCACCCCACAAACCTCAATTTGAGTTTAAAATGTGTCCAATTCATGGCCCATAGTGCATACAGCATCCAGGTTACTGACAAGTGTTCAGATTAGGTGTTCATTACTAAATAATATTAATTATCTACCAGACTCCACACTATGTTGGTTACAATCTTGATTTGGATACCTCCAAATGAAGTGTATTTCTGAACCAGATTTTGACTACAAATTAGCCTTCTTGACAACAGTTACCAACTTCATTCTCCACCACATGTCTTCATCTATAACATCAATAACCAGGTGTTCATCCATCTGCTTGTCTTCCCTGCATGCATGAGCCACAATTCCACCACATACAATTGAATCCACATTTATGAAGACCAGCTTTGATTGGTGTCTGGAGCAAATTTGACTAAGCCTGAGAGAGTTGTCCTGAGCACAATGTCCTTCTGATGCTGGAATTTGTTCATCCATTGGTAAGATAAGGTCCATGTGGTAGACTTTGCCTGCAATTGTGATGCCAAAGATGTGTAAGAGTTGTGCAAAAATATGTGTCTGACATGCTGAATCAACTTGAATTAACACATAATCAAATCATAGTCTTTCATGAAAGTTGGGGTTGATGCAAAGGATAATTGTCTTTACCTTGAGGTACTTGAATGGCATGATCTGCAAATGGAGCATAGCTCTATTATCACTGGGAACACATCTTACAAACAGAACTCACCTGGTTGTGCAGTTGAAACAGCACATCTTGACCTAGGCAGTTTGAAAGTAATTTTCCTAGATTCTTTCAAAAATCCTTGAAAGCAACATCAGGTGTAAAAGTTGCCTCGGTTGCAACAAAACTCATGACAGGTGATGAGGATCCTAAAGAAATGTGCTCAGTTCCAATAATTGCTTCCTCAAAAGGCCTTGGTGCTTCTTCATTCCAAAATTTGGAATCATCCAAAAGGTCTAAAGCAGCCTGGATAATATGATGTGTAAGGTCAGCTTCATTGAGCTTAAGGATCTACAATTGCTACATCATTGGTTACTTATTACTCTGATTTTGTATTGAACAAGAAGGTTCACCTGCAGAATGAAGTCCTTGAAGTTTGGGTGAAGTTGGTAAAATAACTTGATGATTTGGTGTGCCTCTTCATTTGGCTTTGTGTTGTAGTTATTTGTGGCACATTTATTGCAGATGTAATCAAATACATGCTGATGGGTATGGACTTTAGGAAAGCTCCATGATTTGTCAGGATAAAGTTCCATGTATCAATCCAAACCAGTCAATGGATATTTTAGAGGATGAATTTGTATCTGAAGACTACACCTTACATGCAAAAGTGCTTCAAATCTTAATAATTCTTCTTCCCCAGCATTCAAGGTTTCCTTAGTATGGACAGTTAACAAGGTATACATACCAAGCTCAAGGTAACTTTGTATGAGCTCCATGAGAAGAAATCCCCTTTTGGAGTTAGCTGGGGTAAGAACAAGTTCTGAAGAGAAAATAATGACCTATGAATTCAAATTTTTGAGTGAATGTAAAGTCACTGGGACAGAGTATCATTCCAACAACCAACCTTTGAAAAATCCTCAAATTTGCTTCCATCTGTAAGGTTGATCCATTCCACACTCGACTCGTTGTGATGTTCCGTGACCCCTGTGACCTCCTGTGACCTGTGCGTCTTTGTGTCAACTTCATGTTGTAAATTGACACTACAACGACATTGTATCTATGGTAGAAACAGTAGTATCTACAGTTTGAA
>JASFDD010000388.1:0-19292 GCA_036937055.1 Nidula microcarpa | reverse complement strand
CCGGTTTCGCATCCCCTTCTTTGCCCCCAGTCACTATTCTACACCCACTCCTCGCTTCGCTCGTCGTGTGTGTGCCCCCCCTATCTTCTTATTCCGGTATAGTAGACATTTTCTCGTTTGCAACATGCTGGATATCTTGCAAAATTCCAACATTGCTGTCTAGACTTGTATGAGACGATGATGTCGATCGCTCTAACAAAATGTGCCAAAATTGAAAACATGAGCTGGCATTACAATGATGAAACTATTTTTGTATCCTCTCCTTCGTTATCTACATTCATAGTTTGATCTCGGTAGCCATGTGCCAACAACATTGGAGAATTATATAATGAATTTCATTTTTCTGGATCATGTCGTCGCCATCTTCTTATTCCAGTATAATAGACATTGTCTCGGCTGCAACATGCTGGATATCTTGCAAAATTCCAACATTGCTGCCTAGACTTGTATAAGACGATGATGTCGATCGCTCTAGTAAAGTGTGCCACAATTGAAAATATGAACTGGCATTACAATGATGAAATTATTTTTGTATTCTCTCCTTCGTTATCTACATTCATAGTCTGATTTCCGTGGCTATGTGCCAACAGGATTGGAAAATTATATAATGAATTTCATGTTTCTGGGTCATGTCGTTGACATCTTCTTATTCCAGTATAGTAGACATTGTCTCGGCTGCAACATGCTGAATATCTTGCAGAATTCCAATACTGTTGTCTAGACTTGTATGGATGATGATGTCGATCACTCTAGCAAAGTGTGTCACAATTGAAAATATAAGCTGGCATTACAATGATGGAATTATTTTTGTATCCTCTCCTTCGTTATCTACATTCATAGTCTGATCTCCGTGGCCACGTGCCAACAGGATTGAAGAATTATATAATGAATGTCATTTTTCTGGGTCATGTCGTCGCCATCTTCTCATTCCAGTATAGTGAACGTTGTCTCGGTTGCAACAGGCTGGATATCTTGCAAAATTCCAATACATCTATTTAGCTTTGTATGAGATGATGATGAATTATTGACTCTTGCAAGGTATGTCACAAAAGGAATCCTGAGCACGCTTTACAGCGAAAGAAATATTTTTGTATCTTCTCAATCACTCGCTGTTCTCCAAATCTATTGTCAATTACCATTGACGAACAGAATTGAAGATGTTTGTCTGAAGCTTAATTCCTCTGGATCTTGTCTTCACCATATTTTTTACTCGAGCTTATTATACCTTATCTCATTGCCAAACTGCTAGAACTATTGCAAAATTCTAATGCTTCTGGCTCGCATTGTATTTGATGACGAGGTCGATGGGTTGTACAAGATGCGTCGCAACGGGGATCATTAAAAGGCTTTATAATGAAGGAATTAGTTGATAATATGCGCCAGAATATATAAATAACTGTGATTATAGTGTCTGCAGGTGCACCATCTACAAGAGGTTAAATAACGATATGTTTATAATTTGGCAAATTACTACTTAAATCAGGTTACATGGATACAGGCCGGGCTGCTATTGATATTTTACGAAGGAGGTTGAGTGGCTCTCAAGGCTGCCCTCTTCTCTTTGATTCTAGCTAAAGCACTATTATTGACCAGCGGGCGCTGTACAACGGTATAATTGGGGAAAATCTGACTATTTCACGCTGTCAGTCGCTGATTTGGGTATCAAAGAAAAGACAAACCGGTTCCACCATGAAAGAAGTTCCTCAACTTCTGTGCTCTCGTCTTCATCCTCAAAGAGCTCCAGAATGCTGGTATAGAATCGTTCTGAATCCGTAGTCGTATCTGTTCTTGTAAATACTGGGGTCGAGGTGAGTGCAAAACGCGCCTACAATAAATTAGAAAAGTTGAAAGAAGTTTGAGTCTGAAATTTAAATACCTGGGTCGCTGCATACGCAATTGATGCCGGCGTTACACGGCTCATTCCATGGATCCGAGCATTTCCACATCGAGTTGCTTTAGGTTCTTTTTCAACAGAGCTAGGCGATGTGAAGATATGCTTATATGTCTGTAGGATATTTTCTTGTAAACCAAAGGGGTTAAATAAGGCAATCAAATACGTACTGATACCAACAGAACACTTCTGAAAAGACCCAGCCAAGGGTCGTTCTCGTCGTACAAGTATCCCTGATAAAGAAATATAGGCCACTGATCTCCAGACACTGCCATTTCACCGTTTCTAAGCTTCTCTCGAACCCTTTGGTAATGTTAATATCCTATAAGAATTTAAATGAGAAGGTACTCACTCGGTATCAACACCAATCAATGCCAGCTGGGCAGAGTAGCGCACCGGTCCTCTCACGATTGAAGCCTCGGCCGCTCTTGACGTTCCGAGCAATGGGTGGATTAAGTGGTTGACCTCGAGGTACTATCCAGTCAAGTATGGCGGATTTCAAGCTCTTGGTATCATTGGATCTCGCACTGGAGGCACCTCTTTGTATCTAATCCGGTGGTGATAAATGAGATTAGGTTATGTGCAGTTTAGAGGTCTATACTCACCAAATTTGCTATTAACTGAACCTCCTCCTCCGAGCTGCTCAAGATGCGCTCTCTGAGATTGGGAACCATGCTGAGCAACTGTTTAAATACTCTATACTCCCTTATTTCTCTTTTGATCATTCACAAGTTAGTGCATATGAACGATAGCAGATAGGATGTCTCCCTTACTGAGCAGTGAATGATTCTTCAGGTTCATCGGAGAATTCTCCTAAGCGCAAATCCCATTTGTAATTAACGCTTGGACATTACAAAGAGCATGAACTGTGCGACCAAAATGTCGCCCATGGTGAACAAGCGGATCCGTTGTACAACTAAATTATGTTAGTGAGTTAGAACAGCAGATTAACATTCAATAATTACGGCTTCTTCCTGGGCCCTGGCTGCAAAGCATTTTCGCTGCTTCGGCGAAGCGAAGACCGAGAGGGAGAGAGGCCTTCGTTCTCGTCGATTAATGGCATGATTACTGTTTGAAGTAGGAAAAAAAGGATGCAAGGTTATTAATGGGTGTAACTTGCAGACATGAAATATATATATACTTTCACAATGATCCTTTTTGGGGTTCTGAAACTGTTTAGTATAACATACCAGAGATTGGGATCATCATATCTAATGATCCGAGATTCTTAGATCCGTAACTCGGAATGTTTTAACGCCCATTTCGGATCTCTGAGATCTACATAGAAGTAGAACGGTCTCCGATGTACTGTCGAAAGTGTCGGAACAAAATATATATGGTGCGGCTTGAACATCTGGAGCTGCACGACGTTCCGAAGCTTCATGCAAGTCAAGCAAGTTATGCGTTGAGATGTGTGAACCGACCATCCGGAGCCGCGTGCCCTTGAGTTGTGTCGGGCTCGAAGCGCGCCCATACCAGTGTCTGACCATTCAGACTATTTGGCCTCCAGTCGGCCTCCGGTGGTGCCGAAATATTATGTTTCATTGCCTGTATGTACTCTTTAACCGTTAGATCCGCATGAATCAAATTTTATGTTCTAGCGCGCTGAAAGCAGGCGGTCTGTAGAACTGCGGGGCACCCTGTTCTACCACGGGTCTTATCAGTTAATCTATAAAAATTGATAGTACTAATGATTTCGGTCTATGAGTATTTCTGTTAGCTTAGTACAAGTAATGCAAGCAATGAATGGATGAACAAGAGCAAACACAGAAACGATATACTCGAGTTGCAGAATTCGTCGTACTTCTACATTGAGGACCAGTGTGGTAGAAAGAGGATATATTTGTTGTTTCTTTGGCAGATGAATCTGATCACGCATTCGGGGCAATGAAAATACCGCGACAGTGACGCGCTTGACGCGACTGAAGCGCAAAATTCCCACAGTAGATGGACTTCGTTTTTTCGTCATTGGTCCGTCATCAAAGTATTGTAATAGTGACATCAATATCTAAAGACCATAGCTTCGATATAAATTCAAAGAATACTATAGTATTTCCTTGATAAATTCAAGAATTTTTGTATAGCAAGCTTGAATCATGTATAAATGCCTATGTACAGTACTGTGAGTACAAACTCCATTACAAGGGATTGTGCTCCGATTGAACCTGTGTGAGGTATTTCATATGTTTTCTAAATCATGTCACCTCCGGGTCAAGTACGCGTGAGGTGCACAGCACTTGCGCGTCGGTCGTGCGTCAGTCGCGGCAGCGCGTCAATGATCAAATATCACACAAATACAGTAAACAAAGAAAAATCGCCGTTATAACTCAACTACAACACATATATCGTAGATTTGAATGCTATAACCTTTTCTTCAGAGCTCAACTGCATCACATTGCAATTGTACAAGATATTTAGCTCCATATCTCTGCAAATGGTGGTTAATCATGACTTCAACTAAAAAGAATTGTGAATAATTCGTCTCAAATTCATCATTTTCGATTGTATATGAGCACGGTAAGAGCATGTGCAAACAAACTGATTGATGTGGAATCTTCGGAACGCTGCTTAATATAATAACACATATATGCACGCAAGCTATGTTAGTTTGTTTATCGGAGACCAGGTTCTGCTAAGCAACAATATATAAGACAATTAGTGAAATAGGTATTATATGACTAGATAGCCATAGCACAGTTTACGATAACTCATTCACTCATTGCAACGTATGTTATGTGCCACTTATAAGTATAAAGTACTCATGTATATTAGCTAGCTCTACTGTATAATCGCACCTAGCCCCAGCCGAAATTCTGCTCAATTATCTAGAAGAAATACTCCCAGATAAATTCAGTATTTTGTGAGATTTTAGTGAATTTGTTATTACGCTTGAATATATCGATTTCCTTGTATCTCAAAGCAGAAAATATCAAGGAGATTCATTTAGCATTCACATATCATATAAATAAAGTACAGGAGTACAGGAAATACATGTCAATGATCACTGTTGTAGCCAGAGAGATATTCAAAATATGGATCCTAAATATATCAGTGATAATTAGAACCAGAGCCGTTGCGCGTTAGTGGTCCGCATCAATGTTGCGTGTCAATTGTGTGGCATTCTACACTGATCGCGGCACCTGCGCGGTATTTTCTCTTGGACCATTTTGAGATATGGTCATATGCAGCTGCGCAGAAAAGCGGAGCTGATATGTCCGAGGACGTTGAGGGAGTCCAGAGATGAGCCATCGCATGCGTGATGACTCGCTCGGCGTGATGAGTCGGACGGTGTGCCGCCAATAAGCCCTTGGCAGCTGGTGATCAACCACACGTGGTGATATTTGGATAGCTTGTCAACACCAAACTTGCGCACTGCCACTCGCTTCGATATATCCGCATACGTCAAAGTTCAAGGAGATAAGATAAGATCGACTATATATGGTTTTAAGCTCTTAAGTTAACACAATATTTTCTCAGTGGAAAGTATTTCTCTATCCATTTGCAGCTCAATTACTTATTTCAGAATCTGTAATTACGATACCGATTGATCCAAACGGGGTTGATAAACAAATGAGAAATAAGCGCTCACATCGTCTCTTCCACCACAAATCACCATGGCCGCCGTCCCCGCCGCCTTCTCCCTTGCTTCGGCGATTCTCCTCCTCTACCGCATCAAAGCCAATATGCCTGGAGCTAAGGCGAGACATCGCTAAGTCCAAAGGCACAGCCAAGTCGTCTGCATCGCGGAAGAAAATTTGATCACCATGGGCGAGGAACTTTTGGAGATTTTCGGCATCGACTTTCAACATTTGAGATTCATTATCTGGTTCGTGGTCTTTGAGCTCTTTCAAACATAATACTTACCTTCGCTAGCGGCGCTGTCCATGGTGACATCCCGCATGTTACGATTCCCGTTTTCGCACCCGATTATCGAGGCGCTATTCACGCCTATGTCGACTACACGGTGGAGCCATCCTACATCCCGTGGCAGCAATCCGAGTCGGTTGCCGATAGAAATAAGTGGCTTGGAAGTACTTGGGTGGATTGGGAGGGTTCGGTGGTGCAGGTCTGAAGGAGCAATTGGTCAGTTTTCTTGCGATCTTCTATGCGCACCTTGCTGACTTTAAGTCAATTACAGGGCTCGGTCGCTGTCGTGCTAATCATTATAAATATATTTGGATCTAGTGTACTTGAATTTTGTCGCTGCTACATGGGCGATGAGTGAGGATTCAGTGGCGCAGATTTAGAGGAATAATCGGTGAGTATTGCTGTGGCGATCTTCTGAGCGCATCTTTCTGATTTGAGTCGATTATAGGGGCATTTACTATTATACTAGAACCGTGCAATCATTGCAAATATACTCGCATATACTGTACTTCGCATTTTCTTACTGTTATCGTGTTGCTATGAAATGTAGATATAATCCAATGTATTTTACTTCATGCTTTATCCCTAGTCTTTCTACAATCCGTATAACCAGTTTCGTCAGGATCAGCGCTCAACAGTTGTGAAATCAACACATTCTACAAATATCCTCAGTGGTTCAAGTATCTAAATGTAGGTAGATAGCCACGAATGCCTGATTTGGAAATGGATTCGGATCTTGAGTGTGAATCTCCAGGACTCGGAGCTGAGCACCGAGTATGCACACTTGCCGTATCTTTTATGGAGTCACCTGCCAAACTCCCTTCTTGCGCTCTAGTATCCCCTCCTCTCCTCTCCCTTTTCCGGGGCAGCGGACATTTTTGACACATAACTTTCATAGTGCTAGCATCACTGGGAATCATTTCTTGGTTCACCTGCTGGATCTATCTCTCCCCTCTGGCGCCATCATCGCCACATCGTCCTCCGTTACATGCATCTGTCACAATCGGGCATAGGAAAATTGCCGTGGCTGAGCGTGCATTGGCGTGCATTGGCGTGCATTGGCGTGCAGTGGTGTGCAGTGGCGTGCCATGGCAGATCGCTCTATACTAGAGTTTTAAGAATGGCATGCTGAGGTGTGCATTATTTCCCGCCTCTCTTTGTATATGATAAGAAATGGCGCGAAACATGGAATTTAATGTAATTATATGACCACAATTCTGTGTTTGCGCACCTAACTTCGCTCTAAACCTTATTTCTGTCCACTGCACTCTTAAAATAAGCTAAACGAAGTAAATCTACACAAATTAAATCACTTTATCACCCATAAAGTATGTTCAGAATAAAATTGGCTGTCTTGCGAAGGTGACGACAGCATTCGCAGGAATCGCTCAGTAACTATGCGTTATGTTGAGGCATGTGATATTTCTGACCTGCGTGATTACCCTGTAACTTGATTGACCGCAACGTGAAAGATAGTAACTGTGATGTAGCTAGCTTGATAATCTAATGGTTGACGGAGTAAAGCCTCCAATAAGAACCTCAGAATGAACTCAGAGGATGAGCGTTGAACATACTACCGTAGATCTGTAATTTACTATTCCTGGATAACATGGGCATGACAGATTTTGTCTGATTGCGTACCTTTATGATGTACCAATCATTTGATGCTTGCAACGCACATGATATTTGAACTGTCAAGAGTAGCGCCCTAAGGTATGGAAGGGTTTGTCGATTTGTGAATTGGCATGCCAAGGAGTACATTGCCGTGCACATTAGTATGCGTTGGAATGTATTGGCATGCATGGCGTGAATTAACGTGCATGGCGTGCATGATATGCATTGGCGTGCATATTGGCGTGCATGTGCGTGCATTGGCGTGCATGCGCGTGCCTTGGCGTGCATTGGCGTGCATGCACATGCATTGGCGTGCACATTGGCGTGCATGCGCGTGCACATTGGCGTGCATTGGCGTGCACATTGACATGCATTGGCGTGCACATAAAGTGTCCATGTGCGTGCATGGCCGTGAAGCGGTCTGTATATCGGGTGTATGTTGACGTGCAGTGGCATTCTGTTTAGCTAATCCATACAACAATCTTGGATCTTTATAAGCATGTAACCAAAAGTATGCCGGTAGAATAAGCATTGCTCAATCAATAGATATCCTAACAATAACATTCAATTATTTTTTCAGATAGAGTTGATGTTATTAAATCGACAAATCATATCTAGTGCACGAACCCTTGGCTGACATATTACCGACTTGATTGATTTTGTTCGATGAGCATCAATACTTTTTTCTGATGATCAAGAGCCATTCTGCTTACAGACATGATACCACTTTATTCGATGAATACTTGAATTCCAACATAACTACAGCTACGCTATACCAAATATGTAAGCTTATCACAGCAACTTAATTGAGTAGTTTTGAGTGTTGATTATTGATATCATCTTGATTTAAGCATAGTGACAGTCATTCGAGCCTCTTTGATTATGAAATTTACTCTGTTCTTTTCTACAAGATTTCATTCTATCAGTAATATATGCAGTATTAGAAGGAAACACCTATATATTTCAGCCGGTTATGTATAGTACTTGTTTGTAAGTTAAGTGATATGTGGAGGTAAGCCACAGATATACCATATTAGGTATAAGTATGCACGCCAATGCACGCCAATGCACGCCAGTAAACATATACAAACAATGCACGCCAATGCACGCTCACCACGCCATGCCACGGCAATTTCTGGTTGCCCGTCACAATCGCTCTGCTGTGTTTGTTTATAATCAACCCAACTTCAAATCATTGCCATCAAGGATCCTTTGCCGATGTGCCATGAGCGAAATAGGCCCGCAGCTGTCACTTGGCTGTCAAACGCAATAAGTCAAGTTGTTTCTAAACCTTAAATCTAGAGAAAGGGTAGGTATCCCTCGTCTAGATCTTGAATGCTTGAAAAGGAAGGTGTCACTGACGGCATTTCTCTTTTCGTCCATCCGTAATACCACATGTTGTCTCTTCCGCTCTCCATCGTTGTTTCCGAAGACGGCTTGTCCCTCTTCTTCTTTACTACCCAATACATAGTATACTATTTGATCTATCTGTACTACTCAGCCAACTTCTGGCATCAAATTGAATGGTGTTCCGTTTCCCACTAAAATGCAGTGAGATGTCTATTACATGCCATATGATCATTTGCTCCTTTACGACGGTCTCAAAGGAAGACTGAAATTGGGCTGAAATTTAAATTATCTCCCACTGTCTTCTTTCTCGGTATTATTTTACTAAGATTGATAGGACTTTTTCTTTTTCATTGCCCCTTAGTAGTTTTATTGGTCCTGGCACCACGAGGGAGTACTTGTATCCTCTTCACCCTCCAAGAGCAGTCCAAACCAGAGATCATTCTTATCCATCAGCCAGCTCACAATAATCAACGGGCGCGAATTGTGTTGGCTGTAAAAGGCAGCACATTCGCGGAATTGGAGCGGGTAAGAGCACTTCGAGAGTAGCAAATAAATCTCAACGCATGTTTTAGTTGCAGGGGTATTTGCTGCCGTTGCACAGTGGTATTACTAATGCTACCTCCTTTACAACCTGCGACTGTGGCTCCGCAGCAGAGGTAATGAGTGTTATCATGAGTTCGGCTATTCTAGGACGTGTCGGTTAAATTTACTGACAACTCCGAGACTCTTAAATTTGATGGCCTAGCAAGCTCCATAAACCAAGCATTCCCCAGTTTCATCATGGAAACTGTTCCTGCCAGAGAGATATGTGCCTGTGGTCGCACATTCTACTTCCTTAATGCCTACTCCAATCATCGACGAAGCTGCAAAAAAAGCAAGACCAGACTCGCTGATGCTCTTACAAAAGCACGAGAAGTTAATGTGGCAAGGAAAAGACAGCGACTAGATGCGCTCAACTCCTCAACTTCTGTCATTTCATCTCCACAGGTGAGCTATTACTACCTGCTCTAACGATGTCCATAGCAGGCTAATCACAGGTATAGGTTGATACCAATGACTCAGATTCACCGACATTGATACTAGTGCCACATGTCACTGTGTTATCCTCGGTATCGACTACTGAGACTCAGACTCAGACTCAGACTGTTATAACAATGATGGTAATCAGCCTATAATTATATGTGTCATTGAATTAATTATAACTTGAGGACCGTGTTGCAGACCCCGATTCAAACTGGCTTAGAATCTCCTATTGCGCATCGAAAAGAGCGGAGAATTACGAAGCCTACTGCCAGGTACAAGGACTTCTTACCTAACACCTCAGGTCCTTTGCCACAGACCCAGACCGTGTCCATGGAACTCACCACTTCGGTTACAACAGCCTCAGGAGTCCAATCAGAAATGGATCGAATTTCTACATCTTGTTCTTCTAGGTTTAACTCAATAACTGGAAAATGATTTATATCTGAGGCCAATTTTTTTGGGCTTAGGAGAAAATACGACGAGTCACGGGCACCAGTTCACGATCCCCACAAATATCTTACACTACAAGACTATATTGAGCATTTTCCGGAAAAAGATTGCACCGCCAGTGACTATCCCTCAGGTAGGTTTCTTAAGAGGAAATTAGATTCTCAACTTATTATTCGCTTCTAATGTTTAAACAGGTAATTCTGATGTGTTACGCCGAGACTTTTATCCTTATCCTAACGAGAATGCTTTCCTTCTTGGAGATTGGTACTGGAATGGTGGCCCGCAGAAGAGTCTTGCCAGCTTTCAGCAGTTAATGGAAATCGTTAGCAACCCAAATTTCAATCCAGCAGAAGTTCAAAACGTGAACTGAGCTAAAATTAACCAATGACTCATTGATGGCGATTCCGATCACGAATGGTTGGATGAGGATGCCAACTGGCTCCAATCAACTGTTGAAATCAACGTACCATTTCACAGCCGAACTGCTAATCCTGGTGTCCATACATACTCAGTTAACAATTTTTACCACCGGCCTATCACCTCTGTAATAAAGGAGAAGCTATCGAACGAAGCAGAAACCGGTATTTTCATTATGTTCCGTACGAACTTCTGTGGAAACCAGGACCAACGAAGGCGGAAACGCGAGTTTACGGAGAAATATTCACGTCTCCTGCCTTCATGGAAGCCCACAGAATCATCCAGCAAGCTCCAGAAGAACCCGGGTGTAATCTGGAGCGTAGAGTCGTTGCATTGATGTTTGCTTCAGATGCAACTCAACTTACTTCCTACGGAAATACTCAACTCTGGCCACTCTATTTATTTTTCGGAAATGAATCTAAATATTGCCGATCAAAGCCAACACTTAAACTGTATAATCATATTGCTTATTTTCAAAAGGTAGGTTAGGTTCGGAATCTTTCTATTTCCAAAAACTCATTAGGATTTTAATAGCTGCCAGACAGTTTTAAAGACTTCGCTTGCGAAAACTTTGGTGGCAACGGGGCAAGTCGAAGTTTTGTAACTCATTGTCAGCGTGAAATTTTTCATGCCCAGTGGAAGATAATTTTGGACGAAGAATTCTTGCAGGCTTACAGACATGGAATGGTAATAAGGTGCTTTGATAGAATTGAACGACGATTTTATCCCAGAATTTTCACTTACAGTGCAGATTATCCAGAGAAGTGAGTGCGTTAGATAGCTTTGAACCCATACTCACGTGGCTTGCGTGAAGGATAATGATTGCTAGTATCAGAAACTTGGGTAGATGCCCTTGTCCTCGATGTCTAATCCCTCTGGAGAGTGTTCGAAAATTGGGCACAGTCAGGGATATTCTTCACAGACGAACAAAGGCTCGCACGGATGACTTGCATCGGAAAGCAGTGGTGCAATCGGCACGCGAGATCATATATCAGAAACATTATTCGGTCAACACTTCAGCAGTCGATACGCTCTTGAAGCCCGAATCTTTAGTGCCGACACAGGTTTGGGATTATCAGCCTTTCCCTTATTATTTATATATTAATACTTGTTTCTCAGAACGCATTTTCCGAAAAGCTGGGTCCCTTTGGCTTTAACATGTTTCCAATGTTGGTTGTTGACCTCTTGCATGAGTTTGAGCTGGGGGTATGGAAGGCAATCTTTAAGCACCTTCTACGCATCCTAGAGGCACAAAAAAAAGGTCTAATTCATGAACTTGACTGCCGGTATGTGATAATGCGACTTTCAAGCTTGTACTCATCTAAATCATATGTTTAACGTATATCCTCAGATTTAGGAAAGTCCAACATTTGGCAAAGGTACCATCCGGAAATTTTCAAATAATTCATCTAAAATGAAACAAATGGCCGCCAGAGACTTTTAAGACCTGCTACAGGTAAGGTTCTTCATCAGAAGTACTGCAATTTTTGTCTTGACCTCACTGTTATAGTGCTCATTTCCCGTATTTGAAGGTCTTCTACCCGAAAAGCATAACGAAAAGGTCATGGAACTCCTCTTCACACTCTGCCATTGGCACGGACTTGCAAAACTGCGCATGCATACAGATCATACGCTAGATATTCTACGTCAAATTACACAATCTCTTGGTGGACAACTTCGATACTTCGAGACAGTTACATGTGCAGCGTTTGACACCAAATAATTAAAAAAAGAACATCAGCAACGAAAACGTCGAAATGCCAAGAATAAGGGATTTCGAAATCAAAATCGAAAGAGAAGTAATGGCGATGCTGATCGCGGTGGCTCCAATGTGGTGGATGGCGACGAAGGGCCTCTAAGAAAAACATTTAGCTTGAAGACCTATACCGCTCATGCTCTAGGCGATTATGTGCATACAATAGAAGCTTTTGGCATAACCGACTCATATTCTACAGAGCGAGTGAGTACTAATTTCGTAAATTGCGCAAAGGCATTTAATGAATTTCCTCCATTATTCAAGGGAGAGCGTGAACATCGAGCACCGAAGGCAAGATTTCTGCGCACTAGTCATAAAGGCACTACAAAGAAAATGGCAGCCATTGAAAGAAGAGAAGCACGCATTCGAAAACTCCGCCGTCGGGTCATTATAGAAGAAGAAGTATGTGACGACACCGACCTTAAAGACCACTATCACATTGGCAAATCTCAAAATATTCCCATCGATATTTTTGGATTTCTTCGAGAACATCAAGAGGACCCTGCGATCAAGGTGACTCGTCTTCATTCTTCGCATATAATGATTTATTCTCTCTGACTGACATCTGTTCGCCAAGGTTTTCTATTTAAACTGAGGAGGCATCTTCATCCTCGAGTAAAGGAGCGTCTTATAAATGAAGCACTAACCGGGACTCCGTCTGACTCAGGTACACCCCTTCCCAATATTGCTGTACTTCGGGAGAATCTAGACTCCTCACAGGCAAATTTACACATAATTCTCAAAAGCGAACGAATATATGGTCATAATATCCTACAGCTTAATTACACCACATACGACATAAGGCGTGGACAGGATACTGTAAATCCACGCTCCTCACATCCGGACATCATGGTCCTAAATCCACTAGGAGATACCAGCGGGGATCTATATCGCTATGGGCGTATTGTTGGCATCTATCATGCTAATGTAATGTATATAGGGCCCGGTATGCTTGACTATGAGCCTATATGATTTGACTTTCTCTGGGTTAGATGGTTTGAGACAATTGATAGCAGGACTAGTCTCTGGGAATCGCGCACGTTGGATAGACTTCGCTTTATGCCTGTCAATTCCCCAGCGGCTTTCGACTTCATCAATCCTAATGAAGTGATTCGCGCTTGTCACATCATCCCTAGATTCGTGTACGGTCGAAAATCCGACCACTCTCCCGGGCCAGACAATTCGAATACTGCAGTATCAAAATATGTGAATAGCAACCGTGACTGGAGGCATTACTATGTAAACCGGTCAGTTGAACAATTCATGTCCATACTACCTTCATACTAAAGTAGAAAATTTAGATTTGTAGATCGTGATATGTTAATGCGCTTTTATTAGGGATTGGCGGTAGGTCACGCATACACCCATGGTGACTCTCCATCCGAAATAATCCCTACCAATGGGGGTCCTCCGGAGTCTGACTTCGATATGGAGGAAGAACAAAATTATACCGAGGCAAATGGTATCCTCTGTCAACATGATACACAGTGTCATGAGACTGATTCTGAAGATTCTGAACTTGGTTTGGATGGTAGGGAAGGAGATGATGATTCGGGCGGCAGTGATTCTTCAGAAGAAGATGACGAGCAATCCAACCAGGACGAGTCAGAAGTGGAATACTATTGACTACTTAAGTTGATATAGTGGATATTCTGGATATTTGAAGGATAAAACGACCACTACACCTCTTGTAATAAAACTGAATGGCCTCCTCTGCAATCATCAAACAGTTAGAGATGTTAGGCAACCAATCATTCTTGAAGTGTATAGTTACACATGAATCTTTTCGCTGTAAGGTGCGTTGTATGGATGCACATACAGCAATGACATATCTATATAGTTGGTAGATGATCCGGCTCCCATAATAGCGCGGTAGAAAATGGTATATTGTCCAAAGAGGGAACAGAACTTTTTGTGGTCGCACTTGCCCAAGGTTGCGCAACACTAATTAGCGCAAAGTTGGGCATTTGGTGAACACCATAACTGTGAGGTTGCCGAGTTTCGAGAACGTGAGAGAGCAACAAAAGTGGGCAAACACGATAGATCTTCTTAGAAGTTAGCAAGAGGTGCGTATTCAAGGTGCTCGATTCAAGAAGACTGAGGAACTACTGTACCAACTATACTACTTATATACTATTCTGAATACTTATTGTTAGCTGAATGGGTTATAAGCCCTTTACACTGAGGAATCTTTCAGGTTTCACAATAATATGATAATCGGAAACATGAATGAAGGGAGCACAAAATGCACGAAGGTGGATTGGAGTCTGCGAAGTTCATATGTACAGGAGATGTAACCTAAAGCAAATACGATGCGATGCAGGGTCGCAGAGTATGCATTCTATTCTTGTAATATTGGTGTCCGGGAAGTAAGTCCCGTACCGTACAGTAACAACATACATCACCAAAAGGGTCCATGGTCAACCGACTGGCAGCTGGAGCGTGACATATTGGTCACAGTTGCAACACAACCAAATAGCTCTCACGAAATTCGGTGTGCAAAACATTATGCAAATCACTCTAATCACCGGAGCGGCCAAGTAAATTGATGATGGGGAAAGCTACGCAAAGCCGCTATTTTTGGCCGGCAGGGTCGTGGAGGCTCCGGTTTCACATATCATGCCACACGAGTAAACAGGAAGCTACACACTTCCTTCCTCTTACCGTCAGTTGACCATGCCGAAAGAGACGACCACAAAACGTTCGCTCAGCAAGAAGGTGAGCTTGTAACATATATGCTTCTTGTCTTGTTTGTCTTCCAAAGCCTCTGACCTTGCTCTGTGATATTCTAGACCTCGCGCAGCTACAAACGAGCCCAAGTAGGTGCAGATAGCAGCTCTGGTAATGATGTAAGCCTTAGGTTTAATGTCCAGAAAGCAATAGTTGACCATGTGAGGTCTTCAAACAGCAGTCTGAAGAGGCCCCGTCTCCAACCGAGACCAAGAAAAAAAGGGGTGGGAATCCAAAGAAGGGAGACCTTAAGACGGTAAGTGATCGGTATCAATAATAAACAAAGGTCTCTCTACATATGACTCGTTAGGCCCAGCTTGCACAGATGAAAGCGAAACATCACATTGCCGCGATTGCTGCCATCGACAGTGGCAGCAGGCCAATTCACACGAAGCCCAAGATCGAGAGGGGTACCAAAGGCGCTATTCGGCAGCGTGTCCATGCAGAATCGGCGGATGCACACACTATTCTCTTAAAAGTTGCTCCCAGCTTAGCGAAAAAGGGCTTAATATGTAGTTGCCCAAGTGAGTCGCGTCTACTGTGTGCATCTATTTTGCTTACCTGCTTCTGACTAGATAGAGAACCAATCCAAAAAGGTTCAATTGTTCTCGAAAGAGGCCTTCAGGGTCGTATTACTCAACACATTCCACCTGGATTAACAGCAGTGAGCCGCTAATTTTTCTGTCGCTGGCGTAGTTCTGACTCAAGCCAACTAGGGGGAGCTGAGAGCGCCAGTGGGGAAAACTTTAAGGTACATTGCTGAGTGCCTTAACACGGCCCAGCTGCTTCATTTAAAAGGTGATATTGGCCAAGAACCCAAGGTCGACAGAGGACCTGGTATTAAAGAGGAGGTGTGGCAAGCATTTCTGACAAAGATCAGAAATGCTCAACCGCAGTAGTCAGCTGTCTTTTGCATATGTAAATTTAATATGAGTATACTATCAAATGCCTGCCTTAATAACCAAGACAGAGTCAAATACGTCATTCCACACAATCTGGAATATTTCACATGTGGCACAGTTCGTCCAGACCCTTCCGGTAACGAGTCCTAAGCAATAGAATTTTTAATCACTGGATTATTTCTGTATTACATCGAGCACTCACTTTCATTGTCGTGAACTACTTTGAAGGTGGTATCAACCATGATCCACTGCGTCTCATGCATGAACTTTGCTAGATAGGGATTCAGTGTTATAATGACATGGGTATCATTGGCAAGTGTATGAAGAGCGTGAATACAGCAGCTATCCTTGGGTTCTGACTTTTCCTTCATGAATTTGCATCAAAATTCTTATCTCTTACAAGATCTGCAGGATTGATTATATAAACGGCGCGAGGCCATCAAATAAATCCAGTTATCCTTAGAGCGAGCGTATCGGAGGTCAATTATGACAAGGGTATTTACCTGTCAGAGTTGTATCGTTAAGGAAAGTTGTAAAGGGCTTGAAAATAGTGTCGCGTTGCGGCCGCGACGTCAACTCTGCATTCCACTATTGTTGAAAATGCTGTACATGCTCACACAAGTGCTTGTCTCCACATTTGTTTTGGAGGCCTGGAAGGAAAAGAAAAAAGCGAAATAAGAGAAAATACCATGACAAGGTACCAATTAACTCCATGTGTTGCTGCAGCCAAAGGCCCAGAAGCTGCACTCAGAGGGCCTCATCGAAACCTGATTAGCCAGCAAGAGCTGAAGCCATTTGACGGAGCATTACAGTCCGTAGACTGGACAACCCTGGGACTTCAATAACAGATTCCCTCCATTGGCCGCCGTAGCGGCCTCACCCAAATGGCACTACCAACCCGGTTATAATTAAATATGCATCATGCAGAGCTGGTGATCAAACTCTTGCATTTTGGTCAGGCAGCGGGTGTATGATCAAGGACCTTGAAAATTCCCACACTGCACACAGGACACACTAGGTCACAGTCATGGTAGCGAGGGTGCGAGGATATGCAGCAACGACTTCCGTGTCTACTCAAATGTACTCAAATGTACTTAAGCACACTCAAACGAACTAAATAATAGGAGACAAATGAGCTGCTTTATTCCTTCAAGCACTCAATGTACTACTCCAAATGATAAGCTTAAACAGATTAGTATACTCAAGTGGTGCTTGATAGGTAAATTATAACACAAACTCTACTGAAGCACAGTACATTCGAAGATAGGGACTGCTTTTCACAAGAATACACAGTACAGCAATGCTAGAGTTGGACACTGTAACTATACTGACGGTACGGCAACCGTAATACAGTTAGTCTCCATACCACCAGTGCTTTGGGAGGTTGAGGATACAGGACGGCTACAGCATGGACCCAAACCATTTTTTGCTCTGAGAAATGGCCAGTACAGTTCATTGATATTTGTCAGTAGGTAACAGTACATTTATGTTCTTTGATTTCACCCTTGTGTCGCATCGTGTTTGATATCCATCTGGTCCTATCACATCACGTCCATATGTATTGCTACTAACTATTCAGATTTTCAATATAGCTAATTTAGATTACAACAAATACCCTAGCCATAATATCTCCTTTGCTCACAAAGCCACTACAAATGATGGTACTATTCATGGTTCAACGTACCTTGAGCCTGAGCTCTATAAGATTTTATCTTACTCCTCATTCATGCATCTCAGCATCTGCCAAAAAAAGACAAGTGGGTTACATTAATTGTACAACCTGGCCCTCAGTCTGTTTCAAGGGACTAATTACGAGACTTCAATTCAGAACAGTATAAAGATATGGAATACAATGAGGTATAAAGGAGGATGTTTTATTGAATTGTAAGCTAACTTCAAGTTCGATGTATTTCCATTGACTCAGTCTCATCATGTCTTCTCAGTGCACTCTCGATCCCTCAGGCAATCAGAAACCAGAAGAACAAATCAAGTTTTACAAGTCCTAGGTTCAGCTGTTGCAGTCAAGAGGATTATTTTAGGCTGCCATGATGCCATCTCATTGTGCCAAGCTAGCTTGTACACCGATACAATTCAGAACCTGATGATTTTTAAACCCCAGCTTCATTTTGCTCGTGCAAAGAGCAACAAGTATATAATGTATATAAGCTTCCTGTTTATTAGCTACTTCAATATTTTGTATTTTTTTGTCTGCTGTATTCAAACTGTACAGCCGTGATAACTGTTTTCAGTAGTCTTTACACTGTACTGTTGCTGTTCAGCCCTTGGAGAAGGACTGTACAGTGACGGTTTTGGTCATGCTGTCACCATCTCATGATCGTCCTTCAACAGCCATATACCATATACAGCAGTGTCCAGCCCTAAGCAATCAGAGATGCCGTAGGAGAAATTGATTGTCTTTTGCATATTAAATTAAATTAGATGCAAGAAAGCACAAATCCGAAATCCATAGAACAATTTAAAAACTCTTATTGCATGTAGTCTAAACTGCATTTTGCATACCCTCGCGGAGCCTCTGAAGGGCGATCATAAATTTCTCAGCCTCACACACCTTGTAGTACCGCCTTTGTTCAGGGGCCACTCTGGTCAAGAAGGCAAACCGTAGACCCCCAGCTTCCAATGCCATCTGCTCTAATCCAGCAAGTCCAACACCAGAAGTGCTCTGGATGATAGAAAAAGCCTCTTTAATCGACATAATTTCTGCTGGAGTGGGTTCCTTGGTTTGAAAGAAGGCAATGTTGTGTTCATAATGACCTCCCGAACCGAAGAAACACAATATTTCTTTTATCTAAGGGAAAGATAGTTGAAATCTAGTAATGACAATTTCCAATGATTATATTGCACCCACCAATCCAATGATCAATGCAACAGCTTGCTTGGGTATCGTTCTTCCCCAAACACTGTCTGGGTTATTAGCGATTTCAAATTGGACCCGAGTGTCAAGCTTCGACTTGAGGATGTCCAATCCCTTTGATAATCCCTCTGCAATCAGGGAAGATTGTGCCGGAAAAGTACTGCAGGTGTCCTGGTCACGATAATGAAAACTGCATATGTACTTTGTCAACAAATGATACGGGTAAGAAATCAGTTGTGGGAACTCACCTGTTTTTCAGTAATAGGAGCCGACATTCCTCTTGTTGCAAGGAATGATACTTCCAGTGTGGATGGGTATTCCATAATGTAACAAGACAAGCCCGTTTGTGCTTTTGGTACAGTTCACTGTTGCCAGCTGCAATCTGGAAAAGTATTAGTTGGATCGCTCTCAACTCTGAGC